>JAMBLF010001020.1:0-153417 GCA_030578115.1 Leucoptera coffeella
GAGACCTTCCTATCAAAGGTAACAGAGTTAAAAGGATGATTTTCTCGACCTGAAGAAGGCTTTTGATACAGTTGCGGTTCTGTTCTTGCTCCAAAAGCTGGAGCGATTGGAAGTTAGGGTTGAGGCTCTTTCATTGTTTGCAAGGTATTTTGCAGACAAGAAACAGAAAGTTATGTTGGGGGATATTGTAAGTGCATAGTCGAACATCTCTTTCTACATTCTACAGGAAACTGTGCTCGGACCAACGCTGTTCCTAATTTGTGTTAACGATTTGTGTAATCTAAACATCTGAGGTGCCAAAATTATTTCCAGCATGGGATTATTTATTATGTGAAACCGGGTCAATACACGATTAATTTATAAAGATATGTAATTACCTTTATTTTGCCCGACGTTTCGACCCAGTTGCATAGGCCGTGGTCGCAGGAAGACTAGCTAGCAAGCTAGACTAGCGGGAAGTCTGTCTCAGCTAAAATGTCTGTCTACCCTCACAATTGGAATTTTTGTTAATTCATAGCACGACACACTACACTCACACTATCCGAAGACACATCCGCAGTTACGCCACGCGAATAACACATAATAATAAATAAAATGAGTATAAATCGCGAATGTTTAAAAATAACTATAGCATGGGATTAGTTTATTGGGCTCCGTGGTTTCCCCAATCAGTCCCCACTGGGACCATTTTGCGTGATGTCAATGGCTATTCCAGCCAGCCCAGCCCCGCCAGAAGCACAGAAGACGCCTAGTGTCTTCACAGGCTTTCGGAAGCGACCCCGGTTTCCAAAAGATTTTGGCCTGTTCTTCAGCCACGACCCCACACTCGAGGACAACATGCCCAATGGTTTCTATGGAGTCAATGCAGCCCCTGCACAGTGGGTTATCCGTGATTCCGAGCTTGAATAGGTGCCCATGTAGTCTGCAATGGCTGGTGATATTTTTGGTCATCACATGCAGTTCTCTTCTCATTATTTGAAGTAATTTGTTCATTAATTTGGGAGCCAGCTCCGGAAGATCTTCTTTTGAATGGCTCGAGCCATTGTGTTTCCTCCATCTCAAATTTTGTAATTCCATGCTGTTGATACGGCCGTAATCTTTTATGGGAAATCTTGTGATGATGTTAGGGCGATAGTTGAGACTGGACATATCTCTGTTGCGGAGTGAAAAAAAAAATTTATGTCTTGTATTTTCTTTCAGGGTGGACAGAACCTTGAAGTAGATAATATCTCCAAGGTCACTTTGTAGCATGAATATTGGGGTTGTGACATTATAGCATTGGTGGCAGGTTGCTAGCCTTATGCCTAAAAAAATTCTTATTATAAACACTGCAAATGTGTTTTTGTATGGTTTTGTATATATATGTGTGTCTTTATAACATTATATAATGTATGTATATATTAATATGATATCATAAATAATTTATGTAATATCTAAATACTACGGAGAAAAGGTTTTAATTAGTTACTTAAGAAATTTATGTGCGTTTCTCTTTTTTATTTAATATAAGTTATACCAATATACTATAACTAAACTAGTATACTATAACTTATAATACATATAATATTTTGAAAGATCTAATATAATTAAATTATTATATAATATATGTAATTTTTTGAATTTTGTTAAATTTTATATCTTTTTTCCTAAATTGGAAATGACTTAAATTGCCCAATTTGGTCAAATAATATTAGAAAATTATGTTATCAGTTATCATCTGTGTGTGTTTATAATTTAGATTTAAGAGGTCTGGGTTTCCAAATATGACTATTATCGGTTAAATAGAAATCTGGGCTACTAGATGTAAGGTGAATATAGTTACAACTAAATAATAATTTGAATTTAATTTCAATTTGAATTAGACTCATTAACTTAATATCTTGTAGTAATGTGTTTCAAAAATGAAAGAAAAACAACACTTTTTTATTACTATCAATTACTAAGCTTTGTTCCTCTGACAACACTTTATAGTACTTAACATTCAGTGACCCTTACAGGATTATGAGCCATTGGTGAAGCTGAAGCGAGAGACATTCTACAGCTGTGATAAATGCAACTGCGCCTTTCTCTCCGCCACTGCGTGTGAAGTGCACAGGGCTAAGCATATTACGTCTCAAATCCTGTAAGTAGTTATCTATAGGTTATATATGCTTCATATGTTATTTATCTTATTATTGTCTTATTTATCCATGATTACTAACTATCGGGTCGGGTTATCTTGTAAGTTTTTATATAATAAAGTTACCTTGATTAACCTGACGTTTCAGCTATGTTGCAGCAGCCATTATTTGTCTTATTTATGTGTAGTATTATGTAAAGTCACTAGTACCTGTAGCAACATTTAGTATGCAGGCTTTGTTTGCCTTTATGTGGGCAAATACTCTAAAAGGAGCTTATATGTATAAAAATCTTTTGTAATGTGTTTGTGTATGTCTGTAATAATAGTATTCTAAATGACTCTAGTCACAAGTACCTATATATAGTGTTACATTGAATTCATTTATTGTTTCTTCATAAACATGCCTCTATATACATACATGCTCAATTTTAAAGCAGGCATCTTTAAACATGAAATGTACGAATAATTTGGGAATTAAATGAGTTTATCCTATTTTGTGTCATATTAAGACTCAATGGTTTGTTTGAATCTGAATGAATGAATGTCATTTATTAGATATTTAGTATCAATGTGTATACTCACACTGTCTACATTCACCCATTTTACACCAGCTACTAGAAAATGATTTATTTTTATATATTAGTTTTACTTTACTGTACATTATATTTACTTTCCAAACCATCACCAAAACATTAAAAAAAAACATTATAAACATAACAATATTTTTTCATTCATTCATTCATTCCTCATTCTAGATTAGAGCGAAGAGAAGTGAACACAGGTCCGTACACCAAGAAGTATTTCTGTGATATATGCAGCAGGAAGTTTGTGGAAAAATCTACGCTGAAGATCCACATGTTGTGCCACGAACCCAAGCCGCATGTTTGCTGGTGTGGAGCAGGCTTTTACGATCCCCTGGACTTTAAGAAGCATAACTGGCTGGTGCATAAGCATAAAGTTGTTGTAAGTATTCATTTGTATGAACATTTACAATATTTGATCGGTCATGATCGGTTAGCCGCTGGAACGCTAATCGTGAGGTCCTGGGTTCAATTCCCGGTAGAGGCAGAGTTAAGAACTACGGTTTTCTACTGCTTTCCAGTCTGGTCGTTGATTATATAAGCTATATATTATGTATTTATCTATGTATAATATGTATATATTTCTTAAACATACGTTGACTAGTACCCTTAACACAAGTCTTAAATGAACTTACCAAGCGGCTAGTTCAATTGGTGTAATAATGTCCAAATATAATTATTAATATGACCATCATTTATATCTTAATGTTTAAGGAATGTATTATTATAGTAAAACATAAACATACGCTTCACGACTTGTGTATACACACTCCCGTTTTTATTATGGCGGGGTAGTCAGAGGCTTGAATGCCTATCTCCGAAATTTCGAAGGCATGTTAGGTATGGGTCATTCGAAGCCCGCGTATCACTAGATAAGACATTATTATAGTACTTATTTTGAATAAAATTATTATGAATATTGAATTGATACCAGTACATAATATACATTCACATACTTTAATTCCTTTCGGGGTGGACAGAACCTTGAAGACACTATAATACCTCCTATGTCACTTTTTAGTATGTATATTGAGATTGTGTATTTAAATTGGACATAGCTCAGTTGTTTGGGGCTTCGCTCTGTATCAGTGGGTACAGGGTTCAAATCCCGCTTGAGCATGTACCAATGGAAATGAAGTTTAGTGAATTACTAATATGTTAATTTTGGTTAAAAAAAATATATATTTATGTAAAGCATCGAATACTACAATGAAGGAAAACATCATGAGGAAACCTGCCTGTTCCCCGAATAGGTAATAGTTAGTGCTTGTAAATAGCGACATGGCTTACCACCTGCCACATTGAGTACTAACTATCGAGGTACATTTACATTCACTTTTATTCCTTTCGGAGTGGATAGAAGCTTGGGGACATGAAAACATCTCCATGGTAACTTTGATGTCATATGGAACATTGGTGACGGGTTGCTAGCCCATCGCCCATTATATTCCAGTTACCCCTAGTCCCTTAGTCCTCTCCTATGACATGCCGGGAAGAACGGTAGCTAGTTAGTATTCTATTTACATCTGAGATTAGCAAAGCATTTGGTTAATTCGATATTTTTACGACCTCCGTGGCGCGATCGGTTAGCTACATGAACGCTAATCGTGAGGTCCCGGGTTCGATTCCCGGTGGAGGCAGAGTTGAGAACAACGCTTTTCTACTGCTTTCCAGTCTGGCCGTTGATTATATATGCTATATATGTATTTATCTATGTATAATAAGTATACATTTCTTAAATATACGTGGACAAGTACCCTTAACACAAGTCTTAAATGTACTTACCAAGGGGCTAGTTCAATTGGTGTAATAGTGTCCATATATTATTATTATATTTGTTTTTCAGACCATGAAGAAAGATACAACAGGCATGAAGTATATCCAATACCAAATACATAGATTGAAAAGAGAGTTGTGTAATAAATGACATAAACCAAAATGTTTTGAAGATAATATGGACTACAATTGCCATCACAATATATTCAAAAGTACCTGTATATTAGAATTTAGTTTGAACAAATACATACATACACATCACGCCTGTTTCCCTATAGAGGAGTAGGCAGAGATTACGGAGAACCATGAACCAAATATAAAGAGGACCCGGCGTAAGGAGCGGTCCCCGTTACGCGGTGCGGAGGCCAAATGGCGGGTTTATTTGGTGTGGAGACTAAAAATGTGTAGAAAGAAGATACGTAATTTGATTGGCCGATGCCGTGTTTTGATTGGTTGTAATATCGCCCCTCTATCTAGCGTACCTCGTTTCACCCCGCGTAATGCCACGCTAGGTTCCATACAAACATTGCGTAAGGGCCACTCCTCTTATTAATTATTCCATAACGGAGACCCATTTTTCCCGATCCTGACAAACCACTTTCGCTTCATTGACACTCTTGAACTTATATAAAATAGTTGTATATTAGAATTCAGTGATACATACATATATCACAGTTAATCCTTTGAGGGTAGTAAGATACATACATACATACACATCACGCCTGATTCCCTGTAGAGGGGTAGGCAGAGATCACGGATCCCCATTTGTCCCGATCCTGACAGACCACTTTCGCTTCATTGATATTCATACATCCTCTCATACACTCTCGGCGGTTATAGGTACTCCTAACGTCACCTTTTTCAATATAGCATCTATCTGACTGTAGTAAGTAAAGTAAAGATAATAATAATAATATATCATTATTTGTTCTCTCATAACAACACTTGTTAGTGAGAGAACTGGTGCCTAAACTAAGACAATTAAGTCCTGTGTCTTAGGACACCAGCTCTCCCTTCCAGTTTTGCTTATAACTACAAATACAGGGAACGCTTACAAACTTGAGACATAAATTCTTAATTTTAATTTGTCTAGCGATACACTTACGAAGATACTAAGATATTTGAGTGATATCTTTAAATTGATTTTACAATTACATATATTCACAACTGTCAATCCTTTTGGGGTATTTAGAGTCTTGTGTTCTTTCAATTGTTAAAATGGTAATGTAATGAAATGCTTATGTTTGACCAGATTATTCTGTTATTCACAGATACTAATTCTTATGTTACCTTTGCATGTAATAGGTAGTATCAAGGTTGTTTCACATATTAACACCATAAAGATCCAAATGGTTACCCATCTAAATACGAGCCTAGCCCAGTGTTGCTTAACATTATTAGCATAACGAGAAACAATGTTGACGACCTCCGTGGCGCGATCGGTTAGCCACCTGAACGCTAATCGTGTGGTCCCGGGTTCGGTTCCCGGTGTAGTCAGAGTTAAGAACTACGCTTTTCTTCTACTTTACAGTCTGGTTGTGGATTATATATGCTATATATGTATTTATCTATGTATAATGAGTACTATATATTTATTAAATATACGTTGACCAGTACCCTTATCACAAGACTTAAATGTACTTAGCAAGGGGCTAGTTCAATTGGTGTAATAATTTTATTTTATTTTATTTATTTAAAGGTACAACTAGAGATCCCGCCACATAAATTGGCAGTAGCCAAACTTGGAACTAAATTTGACGTTTCCGCCATTGCGTGTTATTTTGTATGAAAGGTAAATTTAGTATTACCAGCGTTGTGTTTTTTGCCCACTCTTTGTAATTTTTATGTTTGTTAAGGGTGATTATAATAAATTGATTTCCGGAGTTTCTTGTTAGTTCTTCTCCAAGCTAGGGTCTCCGCTGATCTAACCTCGGTAAAAAATATGTAAAATCAATGCTCAGTGCCATGTTTGAAATAGTTTTTTTAATTTATACTTAGATCATAAGATAACTTTCAAAGAGAGCTTGTGATATTTATAATTTTGAATATATTATGGCAGATGGATGGAGAATCTGAGATGCAAGAGTGGCTAAGAAGCAAAAATCTTTATTTTGAGGATAGAAAGTCACTTTTTACCGTTTACCACGTTAGGCGATAGGGATCATAATTATTGTTAAGGAAAAACTGGCACACTGCTCACTTTCTTTGTAATCTTTATGTTTGTTAATTATAAAAATAATAATCTTTATTGTTGTTATATGTACTTAGATCATAAGATAACATTCAAAGAGAGCTTGTGATAGGGCCTATTTTAAATAAACATATTTTGACTTTGATATATTAATTTGTTTTATTTGAGTTTATAGCTCTGCAACCAAAGACCGTTACAAATGAAACCTATAATGTATCGAGCCGTATGGCACAGTGAGTGCTAGTTTTGGCGTGTTTACTGGTAACACTGAATTACGCGACTGTGGCGACGCCTCAACTGCCAATTTATATGGCGGGATCTCTACAGAAAACAATTTGATACATTTCCATACAACTTCATATAAAATTCACAGTAAAATTGACTTCCGTTAAATGTTGCACACAGCGTTTAAATTAAAGTGTATACATAAGTAGGTACTGAGATACAAATTTTTATGCATCAATATTAATTACCAATATCTAATTTACTACAACATGGATTTGCTTTACAACCTTTGTATATGAATAGGAGCTTTGCGAAAATAAATTCAGGTCCTTTATGTTATCATTGTAGAATCTACACATACGGTACAGCGGATCATTAAACGTAACATTGTTATTACAGCTTGGCACATCAAAAAGCTTTGGTTTTCTTTTATTACTCCTAGTTTTAAACGAGAGGCGGCCTAACAGATCCATGGCATCCCATTTTCCATTAATGATCTTATAAAGTACTAAGAGATCTTGAACTGATCGTCTAGACTCCAGAGTATCAATTTTAAAATACCTAAGTCTGTCTTCGTACGTAGGCAGTTTACGCCGCATACCCAATTTCGAGCTTAGGTGACGTAGGAATTTTCTTTGAATCGCCTCCAATCTGTCAATGTGAATATTGTATTGAGGACACCATATCACCGAATTAAATTCCAGAACACTTCTGACAAGAGCAGAATACAGGATCAACAGACTAGCCGGTCTTCGAAAAGGTTTTGCCGTTCTCTTAATGAAACCAACAGTCCTGTTTACCCTAGATACAATGCTTTCATAATGATGTGTGTAAGTTAATTTTGCATCTAACCATATGCCAAGATCTTTAACTAGATTTGAACGGTTTAGTACAATGCCATCAATATAATGTAGGGATAAAGAATTAGATTTTTATTTTTCGTAAAAGTAATTAGGCAGCATTTAGAGATATTTAAATACATACTATTATTCACACACCAACCAATGATCATATTAATATTAATTATTATCATATTATAATGTCCAAATATTATTATTATTAATGTATACTAAACTGTTGTGATATATAATATATGTATGCATATCTTGAAAGAGTCAAAACCAGCCAAAACATGTGAATTATCTCTATAAACTCACTCATTATCACTTGTAAATTCAAATATTGTATTCTCCAGTGTTCCTAAATAGTATTTTTTAATTGAGTTCACGAAAAACCCGTATTATACCTAGTTTGGATTCAGATTAACAATTAATTCTATAACAACTTAATAAGAAACAAAGATTATTATTATTAGTCTAAGCGGTTCTTGAGTGGAGGCCACGTCTCGGCAAACTTAGTGTAGGACGGCCCCATGCTAGGTGGACCGATGACCTCAAGAAGGTTGCTGGTAGTGGCTGGATGAGGGCCACGAAAGATCGTCTTTTGTGGAGTACCCTTGGGGAGGCCTACGTCCAGCAGTGGACTATTACAGGCTGATTGATTTATTGATTGATACTAGTCTAAAGATCATGTCTACTCCTATGAACACCACAGTCGTAATGCGTGTATTTTTACTTATTTTGATATAAGTGTTAACAAGTTTTTGTATTAAAATGATAAGTGTTTTTATGAATAAAACTGTTTATACATTTGTATTTATTTCACGTTTATTATTCCCGAAATGGTTAATAGAAACACTGTCAGATGATTTCGTACATCCATACATATACATCACGACTGTCTTCCGCTTGAGATTCTCAGTTTTACAGAAATTGGAACCAACCAGTTATTATAACATAGTCCTGAAACCGACTACTGACGACTGACAACCATGGTCCGTAAAAGGACTATTCTCTTACAACCATTGTCCTAGTATTCTCTAAGAATCTTGGTCCTGAAAACGACTATTCTGTCCCAAAAATGGTGCAGAAAAGGATTATTCTGTCACAACGATTGTCCTGAAAAGGAGTATTCTCTTAGAATCATGATCCTGAAAAGGACTATTCTCTTAAAATCATGGTCCTGAAAACGACTATTCTGTCACAAACATGGTGCTGAAAAGGACTATTCTCTCACAACCATTGTCCTGAAAAGGGCTTATCTCTTACAAATATGGTCCGAAGTTCTGTGTAACTCAGTCTTTAGAGACTTGACTTAGAAGCAGTGGATTCAGAGTTTAGCACTCATAATACAAACAAAACATACGCTTTACATCTTGTGTATATACACTCTTTTTACTGTAGCGGGGTAAAGCTTGAGTGCCCATCTCCGAAATTTTGAAGGCATGTTAGGTATGAGCCAAACAAAAGCCTATCCGCGTGATTAATTTTAGCATTGAGTATAATATAGTATCGGAGTTGTAATGACATATTATATGGAACTTTGGTGTCATTAGCTCATTAACTAATGGAAGCACATTCAATGACCCTTGGTTCCTACTCTCCTATAACGACTAACCAGCAAGATCAACAGCTACTTAGCACTCTATTACATATTAAATTCGATGTAGCTCAGTTGTTTGGGGAATGCGTCGAATACTACGATGAGAGAAAACATCGTGAGGAAACCTACCTGTTCGTCGAACAGGTAATAGTTAGTGCTTTTTAATGGCGACATGGCTGACCACCTGTCACATTGAGTACTGACTATCTGGTCAACACTTGGGTTCGATGTGGCCATAGAATTACTACCTTCGCAATTGCGTAGATGGACACCTGAACCTCTGACTACCCCGCAAGGGTTAATGGTCGTGAACGCGTTTGTTTTTGGTTTTATAAATATTTCCATAGTTATTAATAATAATTATAAAATTATCCCAAATAAGACGTATGCCCAGCAAATAGTTCATACGATATACCAGAAAAGGAGTTTGTTGGAAAACCTATTACGAGTATAGTACATATTCTTATACTTGTGTTATAACCATCGTGTGTGTATGATGAGGTATATGGATGTCTTTCAGTACTTATGAAGAAAAATGACGTTTCGTGATCTCTATAGGGAGACGATCGTGATGTGTATGTACCATTGTAGTACATTATTACCATTGCTAGTACATATAAAACTGAAAGGACAAGAAGTTTGGCGGAGTCTGGCGCGGGGGTGAGGTGTGGTTAGCTGCGGGGGGCGGGTGCGTCGCCGTGCCGCGTCGCTCGATACCGCGCGTTGCGCACGGGACGCGCGGCGCTTCGGACAAGCGGACGCGTAATGGATATCACCGTAATATTATAATTATATGCACTTACATTATTTGACCATGTCAAGCTGTAAACCTCGAAGTTTGAATCTAAACCTCTGAGAATTATTATGGTTTTGATTGCAATAATATGGAGTAAACACGTGAACCTATAGATCAACAGGTTTCACTAGTCTTAAAATGGTCTTGGTTTGTGCAGTATAGCCACAATCGAAATATTTCAGCCTAATATCTATTTTTTTTTCTTACACATATGTATAGAATGTCGTAAAAGATGATATTAAGCATTGTATTTATTATATTCAGCAATTGGTTATCACCATTATTCCTAATTTTCTTTCTTGTGTTCATTATAATAATAGGCTTATACGACAAAAAAAACTTCAGTACTTTTGGTATTCTTTTCACTTCTTGGAAGAATTTTAAGATGAAGGGTACGAGGTAAGAAAAATCATTGTCCACATTTTTCAATATAAAGAAAATTACGCCAACTCACAGCAGTTTTAACATAATGCCACTATATAATTAAATGTACGGGTAAAATTTACTATGTATAAATAATATTTTTCGCAACCATCACCACAAAACTCCGTACTCGCCTGTACACCTGCCACCCCATATCTATACATACAAACAACGCTTGTCTGTATACCAGTACTTCTAGACACGTCGCCCTTTCAACACCATTGTACTTTGTTTACAAGAGAAAAACTTACGCGAATTTATAAGGTTGGTACTTCTTTATTATATATATAAATATATGTATTTATGTTATTTTAATCCATAATGTCAGAGTAAACAGAAGTATGATTTTATCTTGGTTATTTTACATTTTTTAGTACATTTTTATTCCTTTTAGGGTGGATAATAGGGAGAATGGAATCTCTTGAGATTTCTTGATTTATTTCCCTAGTCTATCTGTTAATTCATGTGTCTTTTTTAATGATAATCACGGGTTTTTGAATAAGATTTCTAACATCAATATTTTAAATGTGTTGGAGTATAGTTAAATACTAAATTATTTGTTTTAGTATTATTTTTAAAGATAATTACGGGCTTTTGAATAATTACTTCAGATATCAATATTTTTATTATGTGTTAGGCAATAGTAACTACTGAAATATATGTAGTATAATTTATAATAAGTATTAAAGTAGACATTCATTGTCTTATAATTTAGAAAAATGTATTAGTTATCAAAAAAACAACATGATTTATACTGGAAAAATACTACTTATATGTATGAATCAAGATAATTTCTTACTTGTTTTTAGTATATATCGTAAAAAATGAATTTAAAACTGAACATGTGTAAAAGCCTTATCTACTCAATAATTTTGGCTACGGACACGCAAACCTCTGACCACCCTAAGTACAAACAAGGTCATAATAATGCATTTGTTACGTAATTAGTACCTGTTTGTTATTGGGCAATATAATAAGGATGGGGTCAATGATTCAAATAAAAAAAAAGTAAGCTATCGTCCTGTGCTAGCTGGGACGTAAAAAATGCTTATTAGCTGCCATTCATCGCGGCAAACGACAAAGGGTCTCTTTGATGATGGGCTAACAACCAGCCATCAATGTTTTATATTACATAACAATCCAATAGTCATGCTAAAAATTGACCTAGGATATATTATAGTGTATCCAGGCGCCTGTCCGCCCCGAAAGGGATTAAGTGAACTGAACGTATATGTAGTGTATAAGTAAATTGTACACTTACTTCAAAATTAAAATTAATTTAAATGATTACTATATTAGGCAAAACACATAATATACTTTAGTATTTACTAGCGACCCGCTCCGGTTTCGCACGGGTATAAAATATATAGCCTACTCCACTATTTAATGGATGTTATTATACATAATATAAACCTTCCTCTTGAATCACTCTATCTATTAAAAAAACCGCATCAAAATCCGTTGCGTAGTTTCAAAGATTTAAGCATACAAAGGGACATAGGGACAGAGAATGCGACTTTGTTTTATACTATGTAGTGATATAAGGAATCTGTTCTTACTGTGCTTACTAGCTGCCATTCATCCCGGCTTGTCGTATGAGGTGACTAAGGGACAAAGGGTCTATTTGATGATGGGCTAACAAACAGTTATAATTGTTCCCTATGACACAACAACCCCAATATTCATGCTATAAAGTGACCAATGAGATGACATGTCTTCAAGGTTCTGTCCACCCCGAAAGTGATTAAAGGACGTGCATTTATATGTGTGTATGTTTATGTATTTACTATAATATTTTACTTATATAATAAAGAATATACCAGAGTCCTTCTTTATTCATTTTACTATACAATCTCTTCTTATAGACTTTTGTTTGTTTGTCTTTTGTCGCTTATAGAAACAACATTTTCTAAGACATCTTTAACAGAACTGCCTGCTATGCATTACTAGCCCTTTGCATTACATTACATTGTGTCTTAAACTAGTTAGGACTTAAATAGATAGCTAATTAGCTGCCCTTCTTCCCAGTACGATGTCGAAGTGAGTTAGGGTATATATACATACAATGTTATCGATCTAGCTAATAAAATGAATCGAAACAAATAGGGAACTTTAATCTCTGCCTACTCTTATTTAGGAAAACAGGCGTGATGTATTTATGTAATCACTATGACATAAGGGTAGGTACTTAGTACAACCCTAATGTACGTCTGCAAATTATCTGTGGTTTATTTATAAGGGTCGATCCTATAATAATTATAGCGACATCATATTACACCTAAATTACTCTTCGATCTGTTTTCAATCATGAAAAGAGGGTTGTTATGTTTGAAGTGGTATATACTGACCTCCATGATATATATATAGTATTTTAGTGTACTCGATAGGGCGTGCGATTATATTTGATCAAAAACTCAAGTTGCATGCAACATAAAAAGGGGAATACACGCCATCTGTTGTTAGAAATATGCAACAAGTGTTTGTTGTAATATGATAAGTGCTTGTGATATAAAAGTTGGGGAGTTTTCACAAGGGGTTGCAGTGTTTAAATAGGATTTATTTTAATTGATTTTTGCGTAATGTTTACTCAATTTCATTGAAAAAAGAGTGTAGGGAAACACGTGAATACTTGAAACTTCTGGAAAAATACATTTGTGTTTATAGATACATAGTTACATATACTTCACGTCGACATTAAGTTTAGTAACTATCATGTAAGTAAAGAGAAACGTTTAAAATAAAGGTAACTTAATTCTATAAAAAAATACGCGATAAGTCCCGTTAGTTGTTAATCATAACGAAAGTAAAGTAAAGAATGAAATACATGTTTATCAAAAATGCGGATTATCAGGTTAACAAACAAATATATAGGAACAGTTATACAGAAAATATTCAGAGTAATATAATGTTATTATTTTTCTTTGTATCATTAATCCAGGCAAAGCCCTTCCTATTTCAGCCAACCATGAACGAGGTAGACCTGATCAAGGAGGTTGAGAAGCGGCCCGTGCTCTATGACAAATCTTACACGGGCTTCAACAAGACTAAACTGCGGGATGACGCATGGAGGGAAGTCCAAGAGGCACTTAATGTTAATGGTATGCAAATAATAATATTTGGACATTATTACACCAATTGAACTAGCTCCTTGGTAAGTTCATTTAAGACTTGTGTTAAGGGTACTAGTCAACGTATATTTAAGAAAGGTATACTTATTATATATAGATAAAGTGGACACACACACACTGGAAAGCAGTAGAAAAGCGTAGTTTTTAACTCTGCCTCCACCGGGAATCGAACCCGGGACCCCACGATTAGCGTTCAGGGCCCTTACTCCACTAATTCATATTGGCCACAATATTACTTCAGTGTCGACATTGTGGCAGTTCAATGGCCGTAATTTGACACTTTTCGCACTCCACTAACAAATTTGGCCACTGAAGCGCTATCGAAATACAACTAATCAAACGTGCCTCAATGTTAGTTCAATAGCCTTCATTTTAGTACTCTACTATTGTTTTGACAGCTGTTTTTGTCTATGGTCAATATCTAGTGTACACTCACACACTCAGTTAGTAGTTTTAGTTTCAATTAAAAACATAAAATATTTTTTCAGTTACGTTTTTAGTTACGTTTACGTTATAAACTTAAAACTTTTAACTGCTAAATCAATATGCATTAATTGACATTGCTGCATTGTCAGTGCAAACAGTTTTTTAAATTGTTGTAATCCATAGACAATAATTTTTGTACTTTGAGTGGCCACTGAAGTGCCATTGACTCGCTATTATGGCGCTATTCTGGCTGTCAAAATATTAGCAGAGTGCCACTTTTACGGCCGAGATGCAGATTTATCGCTATAGCCTCGCAGTTGAGTGGCTGTCAAAGTTAATTAGTGGAGTAAGGGCCCAGGTGTCAAACCGATCGCACCACGGAGGTCGTCAAATATATATAATTATATAATAAGCTAAACTACAAGTAAAGTATACGTAAGTTAATTCAACGTAGCTCAGTTGTTTGGGGCTTGACTCTGTATCAGTGTGGGCTCAAATCCCGCTTGTGCATATGTACCAATGGAAATGAAGTTTAAAGAATTACTATGAAACATTTCGTAATAAAAATACATTTACGAAATGCGTCGAATACTACGGTGAGGGAAAACATCGTGAGAAAACCTACCTGTTTCCTGAACAGGTAATAGTTAGTACTTCCAAATGGCTACACGGCTTAACACCTGTCACATTGAGTTCTGACTATCTAGTCAACACGTGAGTTCGAGGTGACCATAGAATTACTACCTTCGCAATTGCGGATATGGACACCTGAACCTCTGACTACCCCGCAAGGGTAAATGGTCGTGAACGTGTTTTGTTTGTCTTGTATAAGTATAGTGTAATGACAGTATAAGATATAATTAAAACGGGTATTAGGTGCCTTGTTCCGGTCTATCGAAAAAACTAGATATAATTGGCACATAGTAGATGTCCGTTCCAAGTTGACATGTATTTCCCGTATCGACCAATCTTGACACTTGCGAATATGTATGTATAATATTTACGTATGTAAACATGCACGTTCATAATCCGTGAAAGGATGAACAGAATTAGACATCTACAATCTTTCATTACGTTGATTTTTTGGTACCGAAATTAGGAATTTTAGTGGCTTGTTGCATTTACCCTTTTCATATATATTTTCCTCTACGATACACTAAGAAGAAACGCATATATATACGATTCACATATATATTAATTCACGTCCAATAAACCTATTTGAAATGTATAGTACGCCCAAGACATAAAAACAACTCCTTAGCCAAGTTTTAGCATGAACATTGGGTTGTGACTTCTTATGGAATAATGTAGCAGGTTGCTAGCCCGTTCGTTGCCTCAGAGATTTAATTTACCACAGGTCTGTTCGTCTTTAGTTTTTTCAAGTTCCACGGGACAAAGAAACCCATATAACATTTTATTCATATCAATCAATCACCTATGTGTTATGAATTATAACTAACGGGACTTATCGCGTATGTTTTTATATAATAAAGTTACCTTTATTAACCCGACGTTTCGGCTTCATTGCAGCAGCCATGGTCATTGTTAATCATGAGTATAAACGCGAATGTCTTAAAACTATACATATGTCTGTATGTACTGTAGTATTATATTACCTGTGCCTATGTATTATGACAAGTTTCCTGTTACAGAAACGGAATGCAAGAAACGTTGGCGTTCCCTGCGTGATTCGTTCATAAAGCTGCAACGAACACACGGCGGTCGGACAAGGTGGCCCTATCTGCAGGCTATGAAGTTTCTGTTGCCACATGTGGACAATGGGTAAGATTGTAGTAATTGATGTAAGTTATATTATGTAGGGAAAGGTAATTCGTAGTATGGACACGTGGCTGCAAGGGAATGTGCCTTCTTTGAATAAATAAATGTTGGTAGTTAGGTGGAAGGTACATAGTTGAGTCTTTGGTAGTAGAGGAATAAATATACGAAGAATTGCAGAGCTCTTTATTAATGCTGAAACCACGAGATAAACTCTATCTAACAAGGGACCTAAATAGTATGTAAAATCGTTTAAGTATCTAAACGTAACTTTTATACCAAGTATGTTTTTTTAACTTTGTATAAACATAACTATAATTAAAAAAAACTATAACTATATTGAAAAAAGGTGACGTTAGGTGTACCTATAACCGCCGAGAGTGTATGAGAAGATATATGAATGTCAATGAAGCGAAAGTGGTCGGGACAGAATGGGGATCCGTGATCTCTGCCTACCCCTCTACAGGGAATCAGGCGTGATGTGTATGTATGTATAACTATAACTCAATTCCAGAGTTCCAAACAAGCACACAGAAGAGCTATTACGACGCGAATCCAACAACAGGGAGACAGACAGCTCCTCAGACCAAGAGGACGAGCGAAGCCACGCCCTCCCCGACCTGTCATACGCCATCGACCCGAATAAGCTGAGCCAGCATTCCGAAGAGGAAGGCTCGGAGCCGGAGCTCAAGAGGTCCCGGTTGAGTGAGGACGACAAATTTGTGAGGACGGACCCTGACGAACTGTTTCTGTTGAGCTGTGCTCCTACGTTTAAGAGGTTGGTATTTCTTTAAATGTGACAGTTTGACTCTAGGTACAATATATAATGTTTTACCCTTACTCCGCTGTACGAGAATTGATGGCAATATATTATATTCAAGTCACGTAGTAATTCCAACTACTAGTAATAATAGGCGATGGCGATGTTTTGATGTCTTCAAGGTTCTGTCCACTACGAAAGAGATAAAAGGACGTGAATGTATATAATGTGTGAAAATGAGAATTGGCTTCTGTGTGCCTAAAGACGGAGAAGAATAACAACTGCCTAACGTTTATATTTCTTAGCATATCTCTTGGATCTTCTGGAGGGGTAAAAGTTAGTATTTGTAATCGGCTATACACTAACACACATAAGATTGTCCACTGGCTCTCTACTATATGCTTGTATGAATGCAAATTTTTAGTTACTGTAATTATTCTCATATATTTCATTCCAGACTAAATTCCAAGCAAAACGCCGTAGCGAGACTAAAAATCCAGCAAGTTTTATACGAAGCTGAGTTTGGAATACCAGCAGAACTGCCTTACGTTACGCCAGCTAGCGATTGCAGCTTTGATAACATCGAAAATGTATAGCAAGCCTCACTTGTACAATCTAGTCACCAAACCAAGCTAAAGAACCAAAGAAACCAAGCAAATTGAACTAAAAACCAAGCAAGAACTTGAGCTTCTAGCTTTTTGTAGTTAATTTAGAGAATACACTTGCTCACCTTGCTCAGAGTAGAAATTAATCTCTAATTCTGAAGAATAGTTGTAAGTTAGTAGTTTGTGAACACTTATTTATTTATATATTAACATTGCAGCTGCGTTGACTTTCATCCGATCAGCGAAGTTAATCAATTATGTTTAGTTGATCCTATCAGTTTTAGTGAGAGAAAACGTTGTATACTGAATTGGGTATAACATTTGGGAATGGTAATATAATTATCATCTTTTGCGTTGAATATGGGCTATATAGTAAAAATTTAGTGACTATTAATTCAACGAACTCTCAACCTTCATATCATAACACCGTATTTTATATTATTTACATCAAGTATAACTAAAAACAACGAATAGATGTTTAGTAAATCTAAATTGTTTTCAATGAAAAACGTGTACTTAACTTTTTTTTCATCTTACACTGTATCATTCTACGCTTACACAAATTGCGATAAATTAAAATATTTCAAGTTAGTTCAATGTAGAAATTTAGTTAGTCAGATGAGTATCTCCAGCTTAATGTTTGGGATTTAGGATTCGAAAGGTTAATTTCAAGAAATAGGTTCAATCAATATTCAACATAAACAAAAAATGTACGTTCTTAGTACGTTTATGCAATAAATTTGGTAGTTTGTTCTTTTATATTTTCTGAATAAGAAAAAAGTGTGTGTTTGACAGTGTCCAAAGATCATTGCTGTGCTCAACTTATGGCAATTGAAATCTATCTAGTCCGAAAGAGAATACATTTATAATGCAACTGTAAATTAAGAATATACATTTAAGTTATAAATTTATGATTCACTTGTGTTTCTCTAGTCATTTTCGTAGTATTTATATTATAAGGAACAGAAAATCAATTAGAGTGTTTCATTAATAAGCCTATAAAATATCTACACCTTATACATAACATAGTTATCACGCAACATGAATTAACAAATCAATTAAAAGAAAGAAATAAATAAAACATTTATTTGGAACAACTAACCTAATTTACCGATTAAACAAAATACAGTAAAACAAAAGAAAACAACACAAGTCCACTTCAATCCATTCCATTAGCGAAATTTAACACTTTTACTACTCCACCAACAACTTTATGAGCTGCTATCGAACTACTACTGAAGTACAAATGAACTACGACTTTAATAAAATAAATTAGTGGCATTGGGCTTCTGGTTTTTAGATTGTAGAGAATGAAAATCGGAAATATTACATACTTACACAGCAAAAACCAAAGACATCCTTATTCACTTTTTACATGAGAAGAAAGGCAGCTGGTTTGCTTACTATATATCCCAAAAGAGCACGTAACACAATGTATTTTAATTTCACGTTGAACTAGTTCATTGGTAAGTTATGTGCCGAATAGGTTCTATTGTTTTTAGAACAATATAGCTTTAGTAAACAAGATTTTCAAATGAAACAATTAACTTCTATTATTTGATTATGGCTATAAAGTTTGATATTGTATAATCGTAGATAGGTACATATTACTCTCGACTCGATGAATTCCTTTCACGGTAGACACAAATTAGGAGACATGACATCTTCCAACCAATAGACTAACTAACATGATGTTAATGATATCAATTAACAAAAGTCTTAAATGTACTTAGCAAGGAGCTAGTTCAATTGGTGTAATAATGCCCAAATATTATATTATATTATTATTAATATAGAATACTGCTGGCAGGTTACTCACTCATCAACTAGAAGATAATAGTAATAATAATAAAAAGCGTTTATTTACAGCCACATAAACTTACGCAATAAAAAACTTACAAACTAGGGGCATTTTCTTCTAGTACGTTAGTCGTCCCTACCACATGTCGCGACACTTTCGGCACTCCACTAACAAATTTTAGCCACTGAGGGGCTATCGTACTACATCTGTTCTGCGTCTGTAGTACAAAAAAAGCTACTCCACTAACCAAACGTCAGTCAATGTCAGTTCAATATCCTTTTATTTCGTACTCCACTATTGACATTTCCATACTTGAGTGACCACTGAAGTGCCACTGACGCACCACTGACTCGCTATTGAGGCACAAGTGTGGCTGTCAAAATATTAGCAGAGTGCCACTTTTACGGCCGAGACGCAGAAGTATCGCTATAGCGACGCAGTTGAGTGGCTGTCAAAGTTAATTAGTGGAGTAAGGGCCCTGAAGAGCATGTATGAGAAGGGTAATGGGTGTGAATGGAGTAAGAGGGTTTTGTCGGCATCGTTCAAGGTGGCGATCAGTAGTCTCTGTCTAACCTGACGGGGAAGTAGAAGATTGAATATAGCTAAGTATTCAATGAATTAAAATTACAAACGAATAGATTATAACCATGAAGTAATTAATAAGAGTGGGCCTTACGTAATATTTGTATGGAAACTAGCGTGGCATTACGCGGGGTGAAACGAGGTACGACCAATAAAACACGGCATCGGCCAATCAAATCAGGTATCTTCTTTCTACTATACATTTTTAGTCTCCGCACCAATTAAAACACGCCATTTGGCCTCCGCACCGCGTAACGAGGACCGCTCCTTTCCCCGGGTCCTCTGTATATTTGGTTCGTGATTAGAACCCAGATAATCAGCAATTTACAATGTAAATACACTTTAACCGTGATAAGTACTTTCATTGGGTACTTGACTATTCAAAGAAAGTCTAAGACCGTCTGTGAGATAAATAGAATCCTACTAACTAGTTGACTTTCTTTGTATTATTACCACCTCCGTAATCGCGGAGAAGATATATACACGAACCTCTGACCCCACAAGGTTTAATCGTCATAAAAGAGTTTGTTTTTTCAGGATGCCGTTTTTCCGGTTTAACATGAGAAATGTAAAGAAGGAAACGTTAAAAAAAGGCTATATATAAGGTGATAAGCTAGAAATCTGGGGCCTAAGTCCTATAATGCTTTTTGCAATATATCAGTTCAATATCACATCAGTAATAGCTACCAACTTCACACTATTACTGATCTGATATGGAACTTAGCAGACTAAGGGTTTGTAACTAATATCCGATAGATACTAAATGCCGTGAAAACCCCCGTAGTTAATGCTAGAGGCGAAACAAATCATTAGTCATGAGTTGAATAAAAAAACTACAAATAAACTATGTACTCTAAGAAGTATGTATTTACTTTGTATTTTTAGATTAATTAATAATTGATAAAACTACGGCGTATAATGGGGTTTGATAATTATTTACATATTACTAACGAGCAATATATTTACACAAATACATACATACACATCACGCCTGATTCCCTGTAGAGGGGTAGGCAGAGATCACGGATACCCATTTGACCCGATCCTGACAGACCACTTTCGCATCATTGACATTCATACATCTTCTCATACACTCTCGCCGGTTATAGGTACACCTAAGGTCACCTTTTTTCAATATAGCGTCTATCTGACTGTTATATGTCTTATTAGGCCGGCCCCTACGTAACCGCCCGTCCATTTCACTCATATATATTCCTTTTGTCAAAAAAATCGCTCCCTGGAGAGGCGGAGCGTGGGTCACGGAGACCCGATTTGCATCGAGCAATATTTCTTCAGCAATATTCTTCTTGTTAGTTGGGACGTAAAAAGACTGCCAACTAGTTGCCCTTCTTCTCAGCATGTCGTAGGCATCTAAGGGGCTTGGGTAAAGGAATCAATTGGGCGATGGGCTAGCAACCTGTCACCAGTGTTCCATATTACGTGCTTAATTATGCTAAAATGACTTATGAGATATTATCGTGTCTCCGAGGTTCTGTCCACCCCAAAAGGGATTAAAGGTCGTGAATTTATGTATATGTAGTGAGGAGTAACAAATATTTTCAATTTAGTCGTCCCTTACTATAAGCCGAGAAGAAATACAATTAATTACGTCCATTCATTTCTCAAACCCACAATACGGATGTTTGTTTATGAATGGAATTGTTTCAACGCAATTGAATTGTTAATTGATGATGACCTCTGACATCGAAAGTAGAATCAACCATTAGGCTAACGAATGCTAACTTATACAGCGCTTTCTTTTATGTATGGGGGGCAGACTGACATATAGGCTATAAGATATAAATATTCATTCACGTCTTCTTTAATTCCTTTTGGGGTGGACAGAACTTTGGAAATACTCCAACTAGGTCACTTTTAGAGTTCTATATATTATATTAGACAGACATATAGGTACATTTAAAATTAACATATGCATTCACGTTTGCTTTAGTTCCTTTCGGTGTGGACAGAACTTAGCACATAATATATTGTCTTGTTCACCTATCTATACCATTAACTAGAAAATGTAGTAAAAAGTAGCTAACCCATCACCTAATAGACCCTCAATCCCTTAGTCACCTCCAATTATATACTGAGAACCACAGCTAACTAGTTTTTGTTGCATCTAGTGTTAGGCGGGACATCTAGACATAACCTACAGCTAGCATAGAAAGAATTAGAGAATAGATGCATTTTTTTGTACCTGTGAGATGAGACCTACGCAGTCAGATATAAAAATATCTTGAAGACTAAAACAGAGTGAATCAAATGAGATTTGGGGATGTTGTTAACAGTTTGAATGAAATGTTGCATAATAATTGTATAACTACAACAATATAAAGTTTTGTTATTGCAAGCTCAATGTAGGTAAACTAGCTGTTAGGATTCTATTAATCAATATTATTGATTTGTTGTTTTTCAGTATGTTAGGTACTTAACATTATCTTGAAAACTACTTATTAGTAGTACGTTACATTAACCTTACACCTAGTTACTAGTACCTATTTTCTTATAGATAAACAATATCATAACTCTTGTTCAGCCCTTTAGGAATTATGTACATGAAAACTAAATCATTAAAAAAGATAAATTCCTTTATTATTGTTATAGTTATCTAACACACTGCACTAAAAAAACATTAAATATTCATTTTAACTATGTAAATAAGATTTATCACATCACAGATACAAATAATTACTTTAGATTTATGAAGTTCTATTCATCACAGACCCTCAAAATTCACTGTCAAAATGGTCTCTACCACCAAACTTACATTACAATTTCCACTTCAGGTACAGTTCTATTGATGTACGAGTGACGAACATAGGGCAGAGTAGCCCCTGGGTTATCATGCTGGGTAAGCTCACCTCCGTACCGCTGAAGTAGCTCTAGAAGTACCCCATTGGTCCAGCCAAACCCGTCCTGCACTTCGTACTCTCCGCCTCCCCCACTGCGTCCAGGCTGCACCGCACTGTACTTCTCAAACATCTTCTGGAAACGAGTATAACCTAACAGGTTAGCTCGCACCCACACTGCCGCTTGCTCCTTAGCTAGCTGTCTAGCCTCGTCCAGCCCACTACGGTCTAACCCACAAATGAGAATACTCTGCAATGGAGGCCAAGCATTTGGGTAGTCCCATTGTTCGCCTGAACGTAGCACAGACGCAGGCACTCCACCTGGAAAGTCCAGTGCTCCTGATGTGAGCAGGTAACGAACAAGACGTGCTGCGTATACTGGAGCTTCATGTGTCTCAATGGCGTTTGCCCATAGAGGGGCCACACAGCTTGGGTAGAAGTGACGTCTAGGCGCTTGTGCCTGTGCATCGTAATCGTACCACACTCCATCAGCTTCATGCCAAAGGGCGCGCCGAATGGAAGATCTCCAGTTCCGGGCCAGTCCCCACCATTTGGCAGCACCACGTCTGTCCTTGAGACGTGCACGCATATCACCTACTAGCTGCAATGCACCTGCAAATATTGCATTCAGGTCAACGGGTAGGATTCTCGTTGTGTGCACATCAGTCAAATTGCTAGGCATGTCTGGATCGGCAACCACAAACCAACGAGATGAAAAGTCCCATCCACTCTCAGCTGCTGACTTCATTTCGCGGTAGAAGGTCTCCCTGGCTGGTTCAGAGGGCAATGGCCTTGCACTCCAGTAATCCTCCCAGTAAGATTCTGGCCTTGGCCCACTACCTTCAGGATCAGCTGCATAGTGCAGGAGAACGCACTCCTCACCCCGTATTCGTACTGGTACTCTTCTATGTTGCAGCCAATACTGTAATTCACTCTCCACTATTGGCAGGTGCCTTTCAAGCCAGGCAGGGTCATCATCTGCCTGGATGCAAGCAGCTACCATGGCTGCCAACAGGGGTGGCTGCGTGCGCCCCAAGTAATACAAGCGACTTCCATTGGGCACATACCCATGTGCTTCTACCAAATGTAGTAGGTTCTCCACCATACCTCGAGCTGTTTCATGCATTCCACTGATCAACAACCCACGCACTGTCCAAAAAGAGTCCCAATAATACAGTTCCTTGAAGCGTCCACCTGGCACAATAAATCCATTAGGCACTGGCAAGAATGTATAAAGGTCTGGTGCTCTACGCACTGCATCACTGGTACGCCTCCCTAGCCTCACCCAGATGGACACTACATCGCGTGCCAGTTGGCGTAGAACCGGATCTTTGATAGTCCCTAGCAGCGGAGGCTCTGGGTTGAAATCTGGTGGCCGCCACTCCTCAAGCTCATCCCCATCGGCAAAGTGCGAGTTGACGAACTGCGAGAGTTGGTCACGCGTCGGCTGCTGCTTAGTGTCAATGAGAAACTGTGTGAACGCCGCGAGCGTCTCATTTTCAGGTCGTAGCATTCGCATGTCAACAAACGTCTTCGAGTCCGGGAAAATACGCGCCAATTGGACGCGGTGCAGCAGCTCCCCGGTGCAGTACACCTGGGAGGTGCAGGGCGGCGTCGCGGCCATGGTGTGAGCGGCACAAGCCCCAAAGACGTACCATTGCAGCAGCGAAGGCAGACGCCGCGTCGGATGCATGGCTCAGCAGGCCACTCTGGGCGACGACTTGTACACGAGTGTGCGACCATTGCTCTCACGCTAGCCGCTGCGAGGCCGGATGTCAACGCCTGACACACTTGCACTACCCATAGTTGCGAAGGGCACTGGATTTTTCACGGTAAAAGAATCCAAGAAATATGTTTACTAAACACAACGTCACTTTACTTCTATTAGTCAACTGCAGCATAGGAATGCGAAACAAAAACGTTTGATTCGTTTTAATTAATTTGAAAGCAGTTTTCTAGTATTTATTTACTGTTTACGCGAATGAGTTGCGTGAAAATATTACGTATTGAAATCCAATTTTTGCAATAATTTCTAATACAGAATGTCAGTCTACAGCTGTTACAGACAGACTGAAGTGTCCGCTGTGTGTCAAAAACCGATATTCGCTAGCGGGAATTCTAAATTCTAATCATGGGAATTCTAAAGTTTCAATCATAATGTAGTTTCTTTTATTATTACTATTAAAATTATCTTTCACATGTAAACTAAGCATTGACTATAATCTTCACGCTTCAATGAACCATTAGGTTATTAATGTGAGATTATTTTGGTAGCACTATAATTCATGCCTATCGAACCTATAAACATATGCTTTGTGAAAACATTTATATTTGTCCCTGATTCTCAATCAATTATATTAATATCGTAATTATACAATGTGTTGTAGCGAATTTGTAGCAGCTGGTTACATTCAAATCCAATCCCAGATCAGCACGAGTCAACTAATTAATCAAGACTTATTTTTAGTTAAAGTCTACTCAAGTTTAATCATTACTTCCAAACAATTAGCTCAGAAATAACTCATTACCGAAAATAAATCAATTCAATGTCTATTATCTTTGTAATGACTAGAGCTGGGCATATAATTTATTTATAAAATGAACATTTGAGTAAATACTAACATTAATTCCTAACTTATTGCTATAATTCAAATCAAAAGAAAAAGTAGCTACTAAGATTTTGCTTATGACATAACATAAACTCCGATAATATTGAAAACTTATTATAATATATGTACTTAGATTACATAAAAATTCCGGTGGATACAAAGCAGGAAAATTTAATTACTATTCAATCATTTTCTTCAACCACAACACAGCTACACGAAATATCATAATAAACAATATAAAAAAACATTCACAGTATCAACCTAGTATATACTCATTACACTACAAAATAATAGCCATCACTATTCCATCACAATTAGCAAGGTCAAGGTATTACCTGTAGTGCCTTCAACCTTTTTACTTTTATTTTTTGTTGCTTTATGGAGCGTACTTTAAGGAAAATCGTGATGAAGACTGATGCTTACTGAGAAGATGGACCTAAGTAACATGAGGCTTCACGACTGTTTAGCCTTTCTGGGTAGTTTGAGGTTTGAGGAACCATCGTCGTATTCATGGAACATTCTCAAGTTTCAGTTATCATACATACATACACATCACGCCTGATTCCCTGTAGAGGGGTAGGCAGAGATCACGGATCACCATTTGTCCCGATCCTGACAGACCACTTTCGCTTCATTGAATACATCTTTTCATACACACTCGGCTGTCTGTCATTTATAAGAAAGTCTTTAGTGAAATGTTTTAGCAGATAGTTAGATCTCAACGTGATAGATGGTGAATCATTGTTCACAGTTACTGACTATACATATTAAAGGTGATAAGTAAATTCGATATTTCCCCTTTACCAACACTAACAGCGCGTGGACACCCATCTTAAAACTGCCTCAGCCAGCGTTGCTTAACTTTGTTAATGTTATGGGCAGTTTAAGTGCGTTTGAAACTGTAATGCTAAACATATATACTTTTGTGTTTTTGATAGAAAAACATACATACGTTACGTTACATTATGTGTTTGTAAAATAAAGATAACATCACATAAAATAAACATTATTTACCTACATTATGATTATAGCTACGCTGTTTAAACTTGTCGTCGTAATGGAAAACATTTTTCTTGTCAAGAGTTGACTGATAAAGGTGATAAGAGGATTCATTTCCTTCACATAATAATACCTACTCTTTAAATTGTCATGTTTATCATCTACTCGTAACCCAAACATTAATCATCATTTTTCAAGTTCACTAACGCTCTCTCCAAAATATCTTTACAACAACACTTCAGTAACAACGTGAAATTGTTCGTGGAATAGCAAACTTGAGAACGCCATACCATGAACCAAATATAAAGAGGACCCGGCGAAAGGAGCGGTCCCCGTTACGCGGTGCGGAGTCCAAATGGCGTGTTTTAATTGGTGCAGAGTCTAAAAATGTGTAGTAGAAAGAAGATACCTGATTTGATTGGCCGATGCCGTGTTTTATTGGTCGTACCTCGTTTCACCCCGCGTAATGCCACGCTAGTTTCCATACAAATATTGCGTAAGGCCCACTCCTCTTATTAATTACTTCATGGGTCATACTTTTGCCAAGCCCTTACCAAATTCACACCATTACTGAGGTGATATGGAAAAACTATGCGCTAAAATGTATTTGTATTTAAACTATGCTGGGAGTCGAATGAAGTGTAAGCAACTATTCTCTTATAGGAGGTGACTAAGGGATTTAGAATTTTCATCCATAAATAATTGCGAGATACTCCTAATAATCAAATGTCACCGCGACCGCATTTCACCGACATTAAATCTATTCTCATGGTTCAACTACCACTATTAATGAATGATAATAAAAAAAAATTACCACACAATTTGTCCGTATTCGTATAGATATATGAATGCAGAAATCAAAAATTTGGGCTAAGATCTCTGTCTGCCCCTCTAAAGAGCAACAGGCGTGATGTATATGCATGTAACATAGATATATGTGTATGAATGCAAGCTATTATTTATGTAGTAGTATTTATTGGTTCCATGGAAGGCCGCGAATAAAATAAAATTCAAGGCTTTAGTTTTTGTTCATTTCTACTTATTTTATTACTGAATCATGACTAAAAATGTACTTAAATATTATGTACTATTCGTAGATGAGTTCCTTAACTAACAAACATGAAGTTTACAATATCACGTTTTATCTATCTAACATCACAAACGATTATCTTATTTAGTTACACTTTGCGCTGTATTTTAATTCAAACGAACGTTCAGTTGAATTTACGAAGATTTAATGAGACGGAAATTTACTTGAATTTGCTTATGTCGAAATAGGAACAAATTCACATTGTACAATGCAATTTTTTTCTAATTCAAACAGAGATTGTTGAAATTCACATGAATTGAAGAATATTGATATAGGAACAAAATCACTTTATAATATTCTCACTGGCTGAATATAATATCTTAGTTATTACAGAAATTTCTCGGTGAATCACCTACATAACGAATATGTCATAATATGATAAATGCATGATATATTGTCAATAATGATAATGTCGATCGATATTTGTACTCGTATTATTCGTTTCAGATAGTTCTAGTCAATTCTGATCTACGTATGTCCGTCATTAAATAATGAATTTAACTAATAAACTAATTATTTTATTACAAAAGGTATGATATTACATTAATAATTTATTCTGCATGGACTTGCATCATTTTTGTACAATCTATATCATATATAAAATATAGTAATTGGTCTTAAACAAGGCACTTTCCATTAATACTTATCTTACATACGTAATTAACAATAAAAGGTAGTTTGTCTGTACTTTTGTCCATTATCTATAAACGTAGATAACATTGTTTGTACTGATTGAATACAATTTAACGCTAACATCACAGCAAGGAAAATTGACTAAGAAACCTGCGTTTCCTTTCTTTGATCGTTATCCGACGAGGTTAAGGTTCTGCCGTATTTAGCCAGCATTTCTAGCACTACACCATTCGACCATCCGAAGCCAGTTTGGACTATGTACTCGCCTCCGCCCCCGACCTGCCCGGGAACTTCAACGTCATACTTCTCAAACATCTGTTTACTCGTCACAAAACCCTTGTGACAGGATCGCACCCAAGTCTGGGCTACTTCAAACGCGGCTTGCTTAGCCTCCGGTGTGCCTAGGGCTTCTAAGGAATTGACTACCACGCTAACTAGGGGCGGCCACGCGTTAGGGAAGTCCCATTGCTCCCCGCTTCTTATTAAGGACGTAGGAACACCACCAGGATAAGTGAGTCCTTGTGAATCTTTGAGGTATTGAAGGATCTTGTTCGCTCGACGTTTTACCAGTTTTCTGTCAACAGTACCCATCCAAAGAGGAGCTAGGTTGCTGGGGTAGAAATAAGTGCGATGTTTCTGGTTGGATATGTCATAATCGTACCAGATGCCAGCTTTTTCGTTCCAGAGTACATGCTCGATGTTATTACGCCATTGCGTCGCCATATACGCCCAATGGGAAGCTCTTCTGGGGTTCATTAATACTGCGTGGAAATAGGCAACAGTTTGTAAAGCATTCGCGAAAATTGCGTTCAGGTCTACTGGTATGATGTATTTAGTATGAATATTAGTAAGATTCCCGCTATTGTCACCGTTGGGGGAGATGAACCACCTGGATGAGAAGTCCCAGCCGCTCTCAGCTGCGCTTTTGATGTCATTGAAGAATTCAGCTCTTCTCGCTTCCGAGTCAAATGATTCTGCGTTCTTGAAGTCTTCGGCGTAGGACTCTGGTCTTGGGCCTCGACTGGGAGCGTTGTATCTCAGGACAGTATACGACCTTTTGTCCTTTGTCACTGTCACTGTTTGAGTGTCCAACCAGTACTCAAGTTCTTGTTCTAAAGCGTTTATATTCGCTTTGACAAACGATATGTCTTTCGTGTATTTCAGATACAATGCCACCATGGCTATCAAAAGCGGGGGTTGGCTGCGTTCCTGGTAATACCATCGTCCCCCGTTAGGGATGTGGCCCAGTCTCTTCAATAAGTCTATCAGGTTCTCTATCATACCTTTAGCGGTGTCTTTCATATCACTTATTAACAGGCCCTCAATGATCCAATAGGTGTCCCAATAGTACAGTTCATTGAATCTGCCGCCGGGCACAATGAATCCGTTCGGAACCGGAATGATGCTGAATTTATCAGGATCATTAAACACCTCGTCCGTGATCCTTCGGCCTAATGTCGGCCATATTTTATTAATATTACTACCGTATTCCTTTAAATCCGGATCTCGGATATTCTGCAGAAATTCTGGGTTTTCAGAATAATCCGTGGGAGTCCATTCTTGGATAACAGTGGCTTTAGAAAAGTATTCGTTGACGAAAGTCTGAATTTGTTCTCTGGTGGGGTCTTCGTTCGTTTCGTTCAGAAGCTTAAAGAACGCTTCCAGGGTCTGTGTCTCGTTCGACTTCAGCTGCATGTCCACAAACGTCTTTGAGTCCTCGAATATCCTGGCCATCTGGACTCGGTGAAGAAGTTCGCTGTCGCAGAAGATGGGCTTACTGCATGATGGCGGCAGTTCTTCGAATTGAGCCGATGCTGACACTGCCAGGGACAGCGCGATGAGGGCTGCTGACAATATCTGGAATTAGAGAAATTTAAACGTAAGTTTCGTAAAATAAACAGTTTATGTGTTCATAGTTTTAATAAATATACATAAACTCAAGGTCTTAAATGAAGATGAAACAACGACTACCAAAGGTTGTCATTAGTTTTAGGCAATGGTTGTATAATATTCTATCAAAATTATAGGATTCCAGGATAAAATTCCAGGAATATGATGATGGTAGTATGGCCTATAATCTAACTGAAACACAAATCGTGAAGATAGCTTTAATCAATTGTATACGAATCAAGAAAAAACCTAGACCTAGAAAAACGTCTAAAAAACCAACATAGTCCACGTGTAAAATAAAAAAATGAAACCTAACGTAATAATACCGTTTGACGCACATTATCGAAAGGCAAAGGTCACTACATTTTGATTTTTGAATACAAAACACCTATTCGCGGAAGCTGTGACTCACGTTCCCCTACACTCTGTCTACTCTAGCAGTCTGGTCATGCGTGATGATACAGAAGACGTTACGTGCGCCTTTTAAATGCTGTTTAAATGTGGCTGAACGAGGTCGTATCGCGGCTTCCGCTCTATCTCTTTAAGGAAAGAGTTTATGAATCGGCGAACCTCCTTGCTAATTTTTATTGTTTTATTTTAAGGTCGATTGATGTGGATCATTTTCCTATTCGTTCATTGATTTAGTGTTTTATAATATGAACCCTAAATATACTATACTACATTACTATATATTAAGAAAATTCAGCATTTGTTTTCGGGCAATATTTTCCTTCGATTACCGAAGTTTAACAACGTTAGGTGTGGTCAGTGTCTGAATGAGTGACTATCCAGGTCATCACGTATTGTGGGATTTGGTTAGGAAAACATTATGAGGAAATTATCACTGTTGGTATCATAACAATTGTGAAAAAGTATGTATATACAATCGTAACATGGACTACTTTCTTTTTACAAACAAAAGAACAATAAAACCATCAAAAGTTTACTCGAATGAATGACAATTAAACTAATTACCTAAGAAATTTCATACTTCAAAGGAAATTAAATCCAGATAAAGTACAAATAGACCTTCACCTCTAACTGGGACGGAAGTAAAAAGTAATTACGCTAAGTATGTGTGTACCAGATTCAAATTGATCTGTGGATATAAACCTAGGTATTGAGTATATAAAAAATATAAAACTACGCTTCAAGACTTGTCACTCCCCTTTTTTATTGTGACTGGGTAGTCAGACACTTGAGTGATCTCCGAAATTTTTAAGGCATGTTAGGTATAAGCCACTCAAAGCCCGCGTTTCATTAGATAGACAGCACCCAACGTGATCAGGGCCCTTACTCCACTAATTAACTTTGACAGCCACTCAACTGCGTCGCTATAGCGATTCTTCTGCGTCTCGGCCGTCAAATTGGCACTCTGCTAATATTTTGCCAGCCACACTTGTGCCTCAATATCGATATTATGGCACTTCAGTGGCACCTCAGTGGCCACTCAAGTATGGAAATGTCAATAGTGGAGTACGAAATATAAGGATATTGAACTGACATTGACTGTCGTTTGGTTAGTGGAGTAGCTTTTTTTGTACTTCAGACGCAGATGTAGTTCGATAGCCCCTCAGTGGCCAAAATTTGTTAGTGGAGTGCCAAGTGTCAAATTACGGCCACTGAAGTGCCACAATATCGATATTGAAGTAATATTGTGGCTAAAATGAATTAGTGGAGTAAGGGCCCAGTAGTGCACCATATCGCCGTATACAGGCACTGTGTATTAGGTACCTATCTCGAGGGATAGGACGATTTCCTCACGTTTTCCCTCACAGTTAGAGACTGTAAATTATATATAAATTTAGTAAATTTACTTGCACAATAGAATCGCAGGAAACATTTTAGTTACAAATTCTCTCTTGCTATTTAATAATGCACGTCGTTTATAATAATAATAGTGAAGCAAACAACAGTTTAGTCAAAGTGTTATCCTTATGGCCTGAAATTGTTGTACACTACCTAAAATGTTTTCCTTATTATTTCACGGTTCTTAAGATGTCGTTAGATGGTAACTATGGATACGTGATAACTACGTGATAACGTAAATACCTAAACAACGTACTAGGGCCTTTATAAGTCCCTTGCTGGGATGTAAAAGCAATGTTATATAGTTGCCTTCCTTCTCGATATATTATAGTACATGTCTATGGACTAGTGATTAATGGATTTATTTCTATGAGATTGAGTCCATTTTAAAAGGGATAAAAAACCTTAGTAAATGGACAATATCGTAAAGGTACTGACAATTTGTGAGATAGATTTCCTCATGAAGTAACTTTCCCGTAGATAAGAGTTTCACAAATTACGCAAACATACATACATACACATCACGCCTGATTCCCTTTTGTCCCGATTCTGACAGACCACTTTCGCTTCATTGACATTCATACATCTTCTCATACACTCTCAGCGGTTATAGGTACACCTAACGTCACCTTTTTTCAATATAGCGTCTATCTGTTATATGTCTTATTAGGCCGGCCCCTACGTAACCGTCCTTCCACTTCACTCATATAAAACATCCTTTCTAATAATTTCTCCTAACAATTAAATGGCGCCTCTATCTCCAACCGGGTAATTGACTCGCCTCCCTCCCCTTGACACAGATACTAATCTCTGCTCAGCTGATTGCAAAAACACAGATAAAAAACATCTCGACGAGTTACAAACAATCCGCGGTTGTATTCAATTATTCGATGTTGGGTTCCTTAGACTTCTTAGTCTTTACGTGTAGTTGTTTCAAACGGTCTTGGGTTATATAAAAAAGGTACTTTATAAGGACATCTCACCGACGACCTACGTGGCGCAATCGGCAAGCCGCCTGAACGCTAATCGTGAGGTCCCGGGTTCGTTTCCCGATGGAGGCAGAGTTAAGAACTACGCTTTTCTACTGCTTTCCAGTCTGGTCGTTGATTATATATGCTATATATGCATTTATCTATATATAATAAGTATATATTTCTTAAATAAACGTTGACTAGCACCCTTAACACAAGTCTTAAATGTATAATTATAATGTCTAAATATTATTATTATTATTATCTCTTCTGTAGATGGCATGCTATAAAAGGGAACTAAGAATTTACTTGTACTCTATAACCAATGTTCCTGGTTTTCTTCCAAAATTAGTTTAAAGTCGAAAGTTTTTTTATATCAACTCTTGCGAAAATTTTCAATGAAATATATTTAGGTATCAACGTTCATTGTGTCATAGTTTATCGTTATTCCAAAATAGATTATAATCGTTATGTGTATACATTTATTTAACTTTTCTTGAATGAAGACTGTAAATTCTTACCAAATAGCTCAAGGTGTTCCATGTCACTATAGATGCTGATTATTGTATAGAATATGCAAGTTTCCTGATTATTTTCACTTCACCGTAGAAGAGGTGTAAGTTAGACATTTGAACCCTAAATATTTGGTCTAGGCCGCTATGCAATAGTTTTTTTTATCTTTTTGCTGTACAACTTGTTTGATAGATTTTAAATTATTACGAAATAGTCATTGAGATAAAATGTACTCGTATTTTTGACTGATATTTTGTGATTTGTAAAATGTACGTGAGCTTAAGGATTACTATCTGGATACTTGAGTGACAACAGTAACTATAGTAAAACTTATGTAATTAGCTACTCAATTCCCATTTTATATCACCAGATAACACCTAATGAGATGGGTAATTCCTCTATGGTAATAGACTGAGGTATTTCCCGGTGAAAAACATTAAACATATAAAATATATTGTAACGAAATATTATTCACCAAATGTAAGCTAATATTTTTCGGTGTAATCTGAACCTAGAATGATCATCATCACCTACGTAGAAGTCTTTAGACAAATAAAACTACTGTTGGTTTAAGATGGTTCCTACCCAACGTATGTCCACCGCCGTTAACTACTATAACTTATCTAGGGAATAGGTTTTCTCTAGATTCCCCGGAAGGTTACCTATCCTAATAATGACGATTAATTTCATTTCGAGCAGCATTGCTTAATTTTGGTGATCTATTGAAAACCGTTGAACCTACGCAGTATTAAAACGAATATGGCATAATAGCATGAAGGAATACAAACTATTGTAGACTTTGTTATCTTAAAAAAAATCTTCAGGAACTTGTAGCTATGAAAAACCCGAACTTAGTTAGTTAGTCACTGCTTACGTTTACAAAGCGTTACTATCGAAATATTTTTCAGAACCATTAATCATCTACAATCAAATACCTATAAGCTAATCTGATGTCCTTGGGTTTTCCAAAACCCCAAACGAAAACGTAACTAGAATTTTAATGGACGCGCAATTAAAACAAACTATATAAGGAAAAGTTAATCTATATATTTTAAAGGCTTAAGTGACTCACATATTTTCTATCGAAATAAAAAGCTGTTAGAACATACAAAGATATTATGCAACTAATATCTTACACAGATTACAAAAAGAAACGTAGAAGTAATTTTCGCGTAGGCTATAGACAAAACTCTAACTTAACGCAATGGGTATAACATGCGTAAATATATTTACGATGGTAATAATAATAAGCGTTTATTTACGGCCACAAAAACATACACAATAAAAAACTTATAAACTAAGGGGTATAACTTGTGCATGTTATTCTCGCAGAAAAAGGGTTCTAACTCAGCTGGGTATGTTGCGTCTGGTGGCAAACGCAACGCTGGTTTTATGTCAGAACCACTGGAGAGCAACTAGTAATGTAGACTAGGGTGAAACGTATGAATAGACAATATACCAAAGAAGTATATAACTTATAAGCGCCGAGTATGTATGTGGCAGTGCATGTATACGTGAAGCGAAACTAGTGCACCAGGATCAGGAAAAACTAGTCATTAAGCTATTCTATTCAAGCCCTAGATCGGCAGGCTTCCTAATCTTCAAATATAGTGCGAAATCAATAAATCTGAACTCGCGAAGAAATCTTAATGGATCATTAAAACTAATTGTCTATTGTTTGGTGGCACTGAATTATAAATAAAAAATGATGCTACGGCTTTATGTATAAGATATGTGACAAATAAATTTTCAAATCACACAGTAAGTGATATAGATGACACATATATCACTATTTGCCTATTTATTAGAATAATAGTCAACGTCAATAGTCATACATGTTAGCAACATGGAACAAAACGTAACGTTGGATATTGGGTATCTGCTAAGGTGTGGGTTTTCAATCGTACGACGATAATCGTTAACGACTCTAACTACCCCTATAAGGTTAATGGTCGTAAAAATAATTGTTTGTTTTGTATATACAAACACTCTCACGTCCTTTTCGGGGTAGACAAAAACTTGTAGGTATATGTATAATCTCTTCAGTCATTTTAACTTCAACGTCTAGATAGTTATGGCCACAGATAATATAATAAATACTGTTATGGCATTAATAGTGTAATTCGAAAATTGTATGTAATATTACCCATTAGTTAGCATTCTTTATACATTCAGCATGGGACAGTTAGTGTTGTTTTGAATGAAATATTTCACGTGTTTGCCGTACGTAATAAAGAAACCCATATTGTGAGCACATTACGTCAATGATCAAAAGAATTGAAGATCCGTCTACTGTACCAAAGAAATCGTTCACAAAAAGAGTCAAACAATTACAATACCAACTAACTGGGCGTGTCCTTCGATTGTATGACTCATTGGCTTGGATTATAAATACATACAATTCACACCTCTTTTTCTCTAACGGGATAGGTATGTACAGAATATCGATTGCCACCTTGTAAAATCCTGAGAAATCCCTCTTGCCTCACTCTCATTTATTAACCTTTTCGTGCATGCTTTTATGTACTTCACGAATGGGATCGCATCAAAAATTAATTTTGTATTATATATGATGTAAATAGAAAACTACACTAGCTGCCGCTCTTCTCGGCACGTCAATGATTACTAAGCTACTAAGGATAAGCAGTGAATGTAATCAAATAGGAAGGCTAGTATGTAAGTTGCGACTACATGGCATATTATTAACATTGGGGAAATTTTTGAGATAGACACGTTAATGTCTGACTACTCAATATAGGATAACAATTCAATTCAATTTTCCAAATAAATTTGAATATTCTAAGATACAGATGGCAACTTTTAAAAGAATATTAAAGTCACAGTACTTTTTTATATATGTCAATAGATTGTAGTCCATTGCCTTGCAACACTTAAATCTTCTTTTTATTTGAATAAAGGTAAAGTATTGATTGTATTTAGATTATTGAACTTATTTAGGGTTTGGTTCAATGTACCCGATCTTTAAAGTCTTTAAATATTTTATTATCTTTAAAGTTTATTATTCATAAACAAATCTTTATTTTATGTTGCGATTAATATCAATATCTAACTATGCCATCTCTGACTAATTATTGTTTGTTGTAAATACAACAATATCATTGATTGTGCATTATGTCGTCATGTCAATGCTCGAAATTCTGGACAAGAACTCGAAGGATTTTTGTCCCTATAGACGTCTGGGGTTTGGGGGAAGGAGGTGGTTTCTTTCGTGGCTAGCATAGGCAAAAGGCTTAGGGATCGTGGTTTGGATAGACGCTCCGGGGAATTTTTGGCCCAGAGGTTGTCGTTGGCAATCCAGCGGGGCAACGCTGCTAGTGTGCTGGGGCCTTTTGCTTCTGGGTGCTAAATTCGGCACACTAGTAGCGCTGTGTAAATTTTTACTGTTTGTTAGATTTAAGTTTTGTTTTTTTTTGTTTTAATTTGTACATATTTAGTTTTATTTTGTTTAAAGTATTCTATATATATTCTTATCACTTAATGTAATAAATATATAAATAAAATAGACAAATTAATAGATAATAATACCTTACCTAAATAATTTACCTCTACCACTTTAATTAGTGACAGTAAACGGCATAATCCTCTGTAAAAGTAGGTATTAAATGATAATAATATTGTAGGACACTATTACACCAATTGAACTAGTCCCTTGCTAGGTATATTTAAGACTTGTGTTAAGAGTACGAGTCAAATAGAGAAATACTTATATACTTATTATAAATACATGGATAAATACATATATAGAATATAGATGTACATACTCAATATGTAATATGTATATACTCAACGACCAGACTGGAAAGACGAAGAAAAGCGCAGTTCTTAACTCTGCCTCCACCGGAAATCGAATCGGGGGCCTCACGATTAGCGTTCGGATGATTATCTGGAATGACCACAGATTCACGACCTGTCACGTTGGTAACTGGCTAAAAGGGTCACTAAAGTAATTGACTACCCTGAAGTATGTATGTAAATAATTGACAATAGGCTATTAACCTAAAAACATGATTCAGACAATTCAATACAATTCGCAAATCAAAACAAAATGATTGCAAATTAACAGATTAGGTAAAAACGATTAAATTGAAACATGCTTTAGTCTTTTATTTTGCCTCCATTTTTGTATTTACGTAGAATGACATTTTTATTTTATTTTTCAGTGACATGTCACTAACCCGTATTGAAAGAAAGATCGAGAAATATCGACCATAAACAACTTTTATAAATAAGTCCTTCTTTCGTATTTAAAACTAAATTAATGTTTAGCATTATTCTTTGGTCATTACTCTGATTTATGGATGATAATAATAATTATGTTTGCTTGTATGAAATTACTTACTGATGAAAGACAAACATACATTTAGGTCCAAAAACCCTTTCAGTGTTCCCAGAATGAATAGTCTTCGTCATATTTATCCTAAGATTGGTAACAGAATAAATTGATGTATCTGATGTTTTTTTAATGGCAAAAATTTCTAAAAACCTCATAAACTAAACCGTTATGGCATACCTGGATTAAAATTTGTTCAAGGTATTTTCTTTAATTTACGGAAATACTGCCCTAATGAGAAAAAAATACATACATATATCAATAAAACCTGAGACTAATAAATCATTCAATAGTTATTGAGACATACAAACCGATTTAGTATTTAGATTGTAGTATTTAAACCCACTACATAAACAATTAAGAAAATAATGCATGCTCTTCATTATTTTTACTATAACATGTGTATTATTGTAATTTTAGTTCGTGATCATGTATGTGATATATTACATTTAACGTGTGTGTATTTCTGTGACTGCATAATACAGGTAAATAAAATACTTACATTCTTTCTAGTCAAACATACCTACATAGCTATCGCGTCAGTTAACACTTTCGAGGTGGTCAGAGGTTGAATTCAATTTCATTACTACGCTTCTCGAAATCTACTTAAAACTTCAATATAATGGAAGGATTTTCCCGCAATAGTTAGAGGCGACAAAGGTACTTGTGGTTTAATGTCACTGCAAACATATACCGAAAAATAAAATCCATTTGTAAATCTAATAATATAATAATGTCATATTATAAGGTATATGTAATAAGTACTTATATTAAGAGGAAAACATCGACTGCAGTGTTTGCTTATTAACCTTATTAAATCTAATTATGATCAAATAATAATATCTAAATACAATCATAATGATACCTTTAGAATTGATATATGTATTAAAATATCAATTGGGCCTGTAAAAAGAATACTAAATAGCTGCCGTTCTTCCCAGCATATCGCAAAAGGCGACCAAGGGACTGAGGGTAAATGAAATTTATTTGGCGTTAGGCTAGCAACCTGTCACCAAGTTTCCATTATGACATCGCAACCCCAATATTCATGCTAAAAAGTGATCTAGGAGATATTATATCTCCGAGGTTCTGTCCACCCCGAAAGGGATTAAAGGACGTGAATGTATATGTATGTAGTATTTTTAGTAAGTACTATTCCGTATCGAAATAGAATTAGACGCAGTACAAAAAATGTTGACGCAATACGAAATTGTAATTTAATATTTTCCATGTCGCGACTCATATATTTAAAGGAGTTGCTATACAAAATATCTAGGAAATACATATAATACGACTAGTCCTTGAGTCCATATAATAATATTAAAAGTACTTTTTATAGCAAAAACTCATAAGATATACTATTTAGACATATAAACTTAATCCCTTTCGGACAGAATCTCGGAGACGTGATAATATCTCGTATATCAACTATAGCTTAAATATTGAAGATGCGATGTCATTTACCTTATTGACAAGCTGCTAGCCCATCGCCCAATATATTCCACTTATCTCTAGAATATAACTATGCGGTATAAGTTGTGTTCGTTATTGCAGCAAAAGGGTTCTAACTCGACTTGGTATGTTGTTTATTTTGGGATTCTTACAACATTAGAAAGAAAGACAGCTAGTTTTCATTTTGTTACGTCCCAAACAGTTGCCATTGCTATCACCATTCTAACTATGTTCCAAACTTACAAACATTGCCCATACTAGCCTTTTCCAAAAAGAACGAATTTACTACTAAACTGCGACACAAAATAATTTTCCATTAATAATTGCAATAAAAGTTACGTATGATTAATTAGAGCTTTTTTCTTTATCTTCCTTTAGTTATGCAAATAAATGGAATAAATTAAATAATTATGCAATAAAGTATTACATAATATCACTTGAAAAACCAGTTTGGCTGCCTAGAATAGTATGCAATTTGTTAGGTTTTAAACTAAATAAAAAAGTTTTTTTTCAAGTTTCCGTCTTCTAATGTCGCAAGAAGGAACAAGGATCAAAGGTTAAAGAGAATATATTAATAATAATAATATTTGGACATTATTACACCAATTGAACTAGCTCCTTGGTAAGTACATTTAAGACTTGTGTTAAGGGTAGTAGTCAACCTAAATTTAAGAAATATATACATATTATATATATAGATAAATACATACATAGCATATATAATCAACAACCAGACTGGAAAGAAGTAGAAAAGCGTAGTTAACTCTGCCTCCACCGGGAATCGAACCCTGAACCTCACGATTAGCGTTCAGGTGTCTAACCGTTCGCGCCACGGAGGTCGTCATCATTAAGGTCATAACCTATACCACCTATAACCTATTACCACCCCAAAATGACCAATGAAAGTTTTGACGACCTCCGTGGCGCGATCGGTTAGACACCTGAACGCTAATCGTGGGGTCCCGGGTTCGATTCCCGGTGGAGACAGAGTTAAGAACTACGCTTTTCTACTGCTTTCCAGTCTGGTCGTTGATTATATATGCTATATATATTTATCTATATATAATATGTATACATTTCTTAAATATACATTGACTGGTACCCTTAACACAAGTGTTAAATGTACGTACCAAGGGGCTAGTTCAATTGGTGTAATAATGTCCAAATATTATTATTATTCTACAAAGGCAGCTGAAAGATAACTAGTTGCCGTTCTATCGGGTATCTTGTAAGAAACCATTAAGAGATTAAGGGGTCAATGGAAACTAGCTAGCAACCTGTCACCAATGTTCCATACATACACATCACGCCTGATTCCCTGTAGAGGGGTAGGCAGAGATCACGGATCCCCATTTGTCCCAATCCTGACAAACCATTTTCGCTTCATTGACATTCATTCATCTTTTCATACACTCTCGGCGGTTATAGGTACACCTAACGTCACCTTTTTTCAATATAGCTTCTATCTGACTGTTGTATGTCTTATTAAGCCGGCCCCTACATAATCGCCCTTCCACTTAAATGTTCCATGTAAATAAAACACAAATACACCTAAATGCATAAACTGAACAAGATCATTTTCTGTCTCTTAGTTTCAGTTCACCGCGATAGGAATTACAGGACGTTAATGTACATGTTTATGTTTATAAATGAGACATATAACAGTCAGATAGACGCTATATTGAAAAAGGTGACGTTAGGAGTACCTATAACCGCCGAGAGTGTATGAAAAGATGTATGAATGTCAATGAAGCGAAAGTGGTCTGTCAGGATCGGGACAAATGGGGATCCGTGATCTCTGCCTACCCCTCTACAGGGAATCAGGCGTGATGTGTATGTATGTATTATAAATGAGAGCTTTTGTAACGTAACTAGGTAGTAGATAATTTCCTAAAACCTAACAATCTATGCCATTTGGCTATATACTACTAGACAGGGAAAGTCCTTATTACGAAAATGCCTATGCACTTTTTTGCAATTTGCTATACATGCTACTTCTATTAGATACGGTGAGGGAAAACATTGTGAGGAAACTTGCCATTTTTACGGTATAAGCAGTGATTAATGAAACTGACTGTACGGTAAAAAGTTAGACATTAAAAGTCCAATGTGGCCATAAATGATCTATAATTCAAATGCGGTGATCACGAAAATCCTATTCGATGGATAATTAATTATCTTATAATTTTTATATAATAGTACTACATACGTATACATAATTGTGAATTTGCAAATAGTTTCAAGTTAGGAAATGAAACATAACACATTAAAGTTGTTTAGAGCAGATTGACAAATTGTTCTACACTTTTCAAGCTATCTCTCTTAAAGAGCGATAACTTTCATTATTTTTATGACTAAATCTTAAATAAATAACTTACCATTTTAATCATCGCCATTACTACCTCACTATTAAAAAACAACTGACATTTAATATACTAAAACTCGACACAAACTCAATTCAAACGCTCCTCATAAACATATCGCGTTATCGTAATTATTTATCCAATTTTCTTGCAACGCGACCGCGCCCCACCAAAGTTCGGATCGAACTGGCGTCCAATTGAGTTTTCCTCAGAAATTATATCGCCAAACATCGGTTCGCAATCTTATATATTCAACGTTTGTTCTGATAACAATAGATAATACGAATTGTATGATCACAACACTTTAGGCATGCACACTTGAAATGCGACAACAAAACACTCAGGGACACTACCACAAGGTGCACAGCCTTGCAGCCGCGTTTACACGGGGTTAGTAAGCCATTTAGTATGTTAGGAATGTTATTTTGTAAGCTCTCTCTATGCCCAGATAAATATGTAAATAAATTATTTATTTCTATCTAAATGTGTACATAAAATCTCAATTATGATAAAGTCTTTTACCGAATTTTAATACAGACTGTACTTAAATTAACACAAATTACAGAACGAATAAGTTAGAGACCACTTATTTGAAGATTATGTAAGACGCGAGTGTATTTGTAAATGTGCACATAACAAAGCATAATCATTCCACTTGTTATGGTATTAATATGGCATATGGGTTATAGGTTACTAACCTAAATACCATTGACTCCTACTTCCTAAGTCACCTCTTACGATAAGGAAGAAATAAAGGCAGCTATTTAACAACCATCTAATCCCAGATAGATACTAAACCACATTGAATCTAACAACTAAACGCTATGTAAACGCGCCATATTGCTTTTTAACGATTTGCTCTATCATTGATTGACGTTTGACAGATTTATCTGTGTAATTAGTGCTACTCATAAGTACTTTTGAATATAACCTCTTGGGAAATCATTTTAAAACTGGCGCTAGTCTGGGACCTAATTAGAAAGAACTTTTAGTCCCTAACCGCAGGATAAGCTTTCGACCTTGACTAAGGGCAAGGCCCAATACGACATATGACAGTCAGATAGACGCCATATCGAAAAAAGGTGTCTTTACAAGTAGCTATAACCGCCGAGTGTATATATAAAGGTGTATGAGTGTCAATGAAGCGAAAGTGGTCTCTCGGAATGGACCAATGGGGAACAGTGATCTCTGACTGCCACTCTACAGGGAATCAGGCGCGATGTGTATGTAAGGGCAAAATTGGACTAGCCATTTGTCATCAATATTCCATATTCAAGCCACAATTAATGCAATAACTTATCTAAGGGTGATCTAGAAAATAAGCGTTGAAGATTCTATCACCCGTTCCGTTAAGAAAAGCGGATTTACGCCGTACTATATTTAACAGGCAAGTGAGGAAAACCTCCAGCCTATCAATAGGAGTCCTAGTATCGAATCCCGGCTCTCGCATGTACTAATGAATGAAATTAAAAAATGTGATTTTCAATTAACGTCCATAATTTACAGTTTGGTAACGGTGAGGAAAAACATCGTGAGGATTCCTGCCAATCCCTAGCGATAGGTAATAGCCAGTGCGTATATACGGCGGTATGGTTCACAACCTATCACGTTGGGTGCTGTCTATCTAGTGATACGCGGGCTTCGAGTGAATCATACCTAACATGCCGTATGTTAACTAACACAGACATACAGTTGTCGATCGTTATCCCTTGTGGGGTAATTAATGTTTTGGATATCCATCGGAGAAGTACACAATATACATCAATCGTGACGTCAACCAATCCACTTTTTACCTCATAGTTATATGCCATATAGCCTTACGTAACAGGTGTTATTCCATATCGCCGCCTGTACAGGAGTTGTCAATAGTCGACCTATTCTAAAAATATATTCTAAACCGTAAAATGTGTTCTAAACCGCCCAACCCGCATAACTAGACAAATCCTTGAAGTCTAGGAAGCGAAGTTCTGCAAATATTCAGTTGTCATATGCAAATAGGACGAGAAAAACCTGCAATTAAGCCATAATCTTCAAGCCTTGGACCGAATGGCCTAGAGCTGATGCTAAGGCCATCGTATATTGGGCGCCATAAAAATTAAGGCTACGCGATAAGGCGTAAAGAAAGTCTCATTCATTTGCATCTATACTACGGTGAGGGAAAAAAGGAATATATATGAGTGAAGTGGAAGGGCGGTTACGTAGGGGCCGGCCTAATAAGACATATAACAATCAGATAGACGCTATATTGAAAAAAGTGGACGTTAGAAGTACCTATAACCGCCGAGAGTGTATGAGAAGATGTATGAATGTCAATGAAGCGAAAGTGGTCTGTCAGGATCGGGACAAATGGGGATCCGTGATCTCTGCCTACCCCTCTACAGGTAATAAGGCTTGATGTGTATGTATGTACTACGGTGAGGGAAAATATAGAGAGAAAAATGAATTTATTCTATTCTTTTAAGTATACAGAGTGGCGCATTCAAATCGGTCAGTATGGGAAAGTCTGAAACTATAAGACATCCGACAATTTGTTCTTAGGAAACATGTCACGGATTTTGATACTGTACCTGTATCCTGTTCGGGAATCAAACCGAGTTGCTTTGAAAAAATCAACTTGCACTTTTCACTTTCTCTTTTTAAATATCGATTCTGTAGGTCTTAAGTTGTAAATGCCTCTATGAAACATGTTGTCGAAAATGAATAAAATCCTTTGTAGATATACTGTAAAAAACATTATCTTTATTAATTAAGTTAAAATTAAAGAGAGATAAAAAATACAATACTAATATAAATCTAGGAAAAATAAAGTATCTTGTCAATTATTTATCTATTAGGAAACCACATATACACACACGATAATTATAGGTAAAGTGTGTATGAGGAGATATATTAAGTGTTAATGAGGCAACCGTTTTTTGTCAGGATCGGGACAAATGGTGTCCTTGGTCTCTACCTAACCCTTTGTAGGGAAACGGGCATGATGTGTATGAATGTAGAAAATCTACAAATTAGTATGTATGTAGTTGAAAATAAGTGGGTAACAGTCTTATTACTCTGTGGAGCTACCACCATTAACTTTGGGTTGTCTAGAGAAATCTGGCCTCAAAGTGGTTATACACTGTTGTACTATTTGTTCTGTCATAGGAAATGACTAAGGGACTTTTGGTTAATGGAATCTATTAGACGATGGGCTAGCAACCTGTTACCAATGTTTCATTATGACATCGCCAACCTCAATATTCGTGCTAAAAGAGACTTTGGAAACATAATGTATCTGAGGTTCTGTCCACTCCAAAAGGGATTAAGGGACGTGAATGTATATGTAAATACTATAATATATAAAGACTATTCAGCAAATAGTAAAGATTTCACTGAATCTCAAACCCAACGGCACAGATCGTGAGTCCATTGCTATCTTTGACCTTTCAGAGGTACAGTCATAATTATCATAATATACAGTACTTATAATGTGTACCTTACAGAAACTAACAGCATCGGGTTACCCAGGTATCATTCGATTTAAAATTTTAAGCCTTTCTTTTACATATATTGTTAGGATATTAACTGTGAACAACACATAATTATTTCAATATTATATTTCCCTTTCCAGGTAGGCTGAAAATTTACGACCATCAAAACTACGAAGATTTTTGATTAACTGGTAAACAAAGTGACAAATGATTAATGTTCCCTTTAAATATAACTCTCATTAAAGGGATATAGAGTACCCGCCACATAAGGTGGCAGTTGGAGGCGTCGCCACAGTCGCGTAATCCAGTGTTGCCAGTAAACACGCCAAAACTAGCACTCACTGTGCCATACGGCTCGATACATTATATTGAGGTTTCATTTGTAACGATCTTTGGTTGCAGAGCTATAAACTCAAATAAAACAAATTAATATACCAAAGTCAAAATATTTTTATTCAAAATAGGCCCTATCATAACCGCCGAGAGTGTATTAGAGAATGTATGAATGTCAATGAAGCGAAAGTGGTCTGTCAGGATCGGGACAAATGGGGATCCGTGATCTCTGCCTACCCCTCTACAGGGAATCAGGCGTGATGTGTATGTATGTATGTAAAAAAACTATTTCAAACATGGCACTGAGCATTGTCTTTACATATTTTTACCGAGGTTAGTTCACCAACCATTTCGGCTGCTCAAGATGCCACGTCATGAAGACCACGACCGCTCTGACAAGAGCGTAACGATTGAGAAGAAGAAGTTCAGCGGAGACCCTTGGAGAAGAACTAACAAGAAACTCCAGAAATCAATTTATTATAATCACCCTTAACAAACATAAAAATTACAAAGAGTGGGCAAAAAACACAACGCTGGTAATACTAAATTTACCTTTCATACAAAATAACACGCAATGGCGTAAACGTCAAATTTAGTTCCAAGTTTGGCTACTGCCACCTTATGTGGCGGGTACTCTAATAAACGAAGCTAAATAAAGAAAAAAACATTATAATTAAAACATGACCAAGATATTTGTATTTGTGTCTCGGCCATGCGGGTGAAGCACCTTGACATTGGCACAATATCATGCACTTCTAACACAGATTAGTTTAATACAATAATATGGCATGAATAACTTTACATATACACAAACATCCACGTCTTTAAATCCCTTTTGAGAGCAAATGAGACAACATTTAAGTTCAAGTTTTAGTAAACTATTGGAATTATTATAGCTTTATACTCGTTTGTAATATTCCTAATAGGTTAATGCTTGATCAAAAATTGCATTTACTTCTCAGAAAGTACTTATAAAGTCCCTCCTAGAAACTCAGGGAACATCACCGGGGAGAAATTCCGTCCGTTAAGACAGAATCAATAACCCCAGGTAGTCTAAAGTTCAAATGTCCATCAGCGAAACTACAACTTAGTAAATCTCTGGACAACCGTCGAATATGTTAATAAATAAGATAGTCTACGTCTATCCGTAGTCTGTGTAACCATTAGAGAACCTTTCATCCTTATTATCTATAGTCGAATCTGTTTACATATTTATTAGTCCCAGACTAGCACTAATTTCGTTACAGTATAATAAACTCGTGTTCTGATTGTCAAGCTTAATTAAGGGTCACTTGATGTCATATTAACGTATTAATGTATGTATAAATGGATAAAAAGGGACATAATTGACCATAAAAATCAATTAGTTTTGGTTACTAAATATTAACGAACGAATTTCGTTCACATAGTCCATCTAATTAGCAAAGATAATCGTTTCAGTCTTTCTTCACGCATCTCATGTCACAATTGCGAGGTGGACAGAAGCTAGTGACAGGTCAATAGGTTTTCTCCCACTCGGACGGAATAGTCAGGTTACCCATCGTGATAAAGTGAAAAGATATGATATGTAATGTGCAGCCGGATTTATAGTCCAAACATAATAATATGGTTAAATCTGCATGCTACTATAAAACCAATGTTAATATTTACACAAGTACGTTGACAATTCACAAAGGTGTGGACAGAACAACGAGAGAACCTTTATGTGATAAATTCATCTTTAGGAATATTGGTAATTTTGGTCAGATCAGACAAAACTTAAAGGTCAGGTTAGCAATTGCGAAGATGGACACCTGAACCTCTGACTACCCCGCAGAGGTTAATATAACAAAAGTGGCTTTGGGTGGACCAAGACAATGTCTCAGTACCGCGAAAGAATTTATTGTCGTAATGCATATGTATGTATAGTCGGTCTATCATATGTCATCCTCGTAAAATCACTTTTTTAACATTCCTAGATTTGACATATCATTAAAAACGTAGGTGCTATTTAACGTTTCAGTCATATTAACAAACCTAACATAATATTTAACCAGAACCAGGAAACAATATAAAAACCATTGGTCTTTATTCAGGAAATACTTACTCTGCCTATCCATGTAAACTATTCTTACCAAATATAACAGCTGTATAACTATTATCATTGCAATAAATAGATATTATTGTTTTCATTGGAAAATAACGTCAAATATAATAATTACAATTCAACTATGCTTATTGATTGTTAGTTTAATTTTGTATTCATTAGAGATAGTATGACGTCTCTTAAGGGTTTTTGTTGTAAAGGATAAATAATAATATACATATAATATATAAATATTTCAATAAACAAAAAAATATTCATGTTATGTAGTCTTTTGTGATAGCAATGGATAATGTGCTTATACCGTAAGAACATTAAAGGCGTGAATATGTGTATGTATGTATAATAATTTCGATAATCTGTCCACCTAGAACTCAAGTTTAATGAATTTATATGTACATTTTTGCCATAAATACATTTGGGAATGCACTAAATACCAAGGTGAGGAAACATACCTGTTCCCCGAACAAGTAACTTACAGCTTCTAAATGGCAACATGGTTTACCACCTGTCACATTGAGTACCTACTGACTATCTAGTAAACACGTGGGTTCAAGATGGTTATAGAATTACTACCTCCATGATTGCGGAGACATAAACCTGAACCTCTGTCTGCACCGCAAGGGTTAGTGGTCTTGTGTTTTGTATAAATGTGATTATTTAGACTAATCACTAGATTAGTAACAATAGGCAAACACTTGAATTTCGAAGTAATGATTTGAACACTTGATAAGTAGTACTCGTAAATACCCATAAGCGCTTCCTAATAGTCACTCGGGTAAACAATGACGACCCCCTTGAATATAATGATACATACACGGACATTCACGACCCTTAATTCCTTTCGGGGTGGGTAAAACCCCGGAGATATGCCTAATTAAAACATTATTGTCCTCTGTTAGTTTCAGCAATGTGCTATGTAACGTAAGATTGTGTGTCAAGGTACGGAATAGTGTAAACGTTGTGATATAAAAGAAGATGTAGTGACGAAAATAGATAAAGATATGTTAAGGTGGTTTGGGCACATGGAGCGGATGGATGAAAGGAAGGTTACGATAGGAATCTATAAAGCCAAAGTGGAAGATAGAGTTGGACGGGGTAGGGCGCGTAGAACTTATACAGATTAAATTGGAGACATTCTTCTCAAGGCGGGTGTACGAAGTGTCATGAACAGAAGAGCGTGTATGAGAAGGTTAATGGGTGTGAATGAAGCAAGAAAGATTTGCCAGGATCGTTTCACGTGGCGATCGAGACTCTGCCTATTCCGTTAAAGACGTAGAGGCGTGACTATATGTATGTATGTAGTTTTTACGAAACTATTTAGGTTGTGATCTCCTTAATAGAATAAGAAGGGCGGGTTACAAACCCTCATTGCTCAATTGATTATTAGAACCTTAGCCCCTTAGTCGCCTCCTACGATATGCCGGAAGGAAAGGCAGTTAGTTAACATTCTATTGACGTCCCATCTAGCACGTCTATGTATTATGAATAGTTAACTAACATTATTTTGTTACGCGTTGATGACCATTAACCCTTGCGGGGTAGTCAAGAGGTTCAGGTGTCCATCTCCGCAATTGCGAAGGTAAAGTACCTGTTAACGTCATTATGCTCCCTTAATGAGTACTAAAGGTAGTGTGTACTACTAAAGACATGAGGAGATATAATCTCCGAGCTTCTGCCAACCCCAAAACGAACAGGATGAAGGTAAGGTCATGAAATTTTACATAAGGATATAAGGGCAAGCTGTGGCAAGCGTATATTTATGTACTAATTGAAAGAAAACAACAAATATCAGTATAAAAGTTTTACTTTGACGAAAATAACACACTTTGGCTTAAATTATTACACACTCTCATACATACCTACTTGTAGTTTCTATCTATGTGACTATGTATGACTAATGCAGGCACTTAAGAAATTTCCGTTTACCAATATGATAAGTACTAACTCTTTTAAGATAGCGACTTATCACTAAAATATGACTACAAAAATTATGAATAAAACATAAATACTGGGTAGTCAGAGGTTCAAGAGCCCGCAATCGCGGAGGTAGTAATTCTATGTCCACCTCGAACCCACGTGTTGACCAGATAGTCAGTACTCAATGTGACAGGTGGTCAGCCATGTCGCCATTTACAAGCACTAACTATATTACCTGTTTGGGGAACAGGTAGGTTTCCTCACGATGTTTACCTCACCGTAATATAGTACGTAGTATTGAATAAATACATTTTATAATTAAATATAACGAAAATAAATTATATGCACTGCCCATACAATCACGTATAACTAAAACAAAATTTATAATATAATGTCAAATTGAACCTTCGAATTTTAAACATTACATACACCATAATCCCTTTTGCCGTAGTCAGAGGTTAGAATGTGTTTTTCCCTTACTACATTTATCAGACCTCCGATTTCTTATAAGAGGTACTAGGTTCGAATGCCGGCTCGCGCATGTAACAATGAATGAGATTTAAAAACGTGAATTTCAATTACGTATCTACATCTTTTACAGTTTGGTAACGGTGAGGGAAAACATCGTGAAGAAACCTGCTTATCCCTCGGGATAGCGAATAGCCAGTGCCTGTATACGGCGATACGGTCACTACTTATCACGTCGGGAACTGTCAATCTAAATGAAACGCGGGCTTTAATGGCTAAAATGAACTTGAAATTTGGTAGATGGGCACTTAAACCTCTGCCTACAACAAAACAACAAAAAATGGGAGTGTACATACACAAGTCGTGAAGCGTACGTTACTTTACGTTATATTTCTAATATTATTATTCTAGTGACTAGAAATAGGTAATAAAATTATTGCTCTTACCAATTAATATGAAGCTTTTATAACTCATAAATACCTACATATAAGTGGAAGAAAAAATAGTCAAGTTTATCAATCCCTTTCGGGTTAGATAGAACTATCGGAGTTGATGGCATTCATATGAAACATTGATGATAGGTTGCTAGTTCATCACTCCACACATTACGATTCAATATTTCGACAAGAGATTATGAGCTTCATAACAGATTTTTATCTTTTCCAAGTCCAAGTTTAGCACGGGAATAAAAAGCAATTAGAAACTACTAGTGACCCGCTCCGGCTTCGCACGGGAATAAAATATATAGCCCACTCCACTATTTAATGGATGTTATTATACATATAAACCTTCCTCTTGAATCACTCTATCTATTAAAAGAACCACATCAAAATCCATTGCGTAGTTTCAAAGTTTTAAGCATACAAAGGGACATAGGGACAGAGAAAGCGACTTTGTTTTATACTATGTAGAGTACCCGCCACATAAGGTGGCAGTTGGAGGCGTCGCCACAGTCGCGTAATCCAGTGTTGCCAGTAAACACGCCAAAACTAGCACTCACTGTGCCATACGGCTCGATACATTATATTGAGGTTTCATTTGTAACGATCTTTGGTTGCAGAGCTATAAACTCAAATAAAACAAATTAATATACCAAAGTCAAAAGTCAAAATATTTTTATTCAAAATAGGCCCTATCATAAGCTCTCTTTGAAAGTTATTTTATGATCTAAGTACAAATTAAAAAAACTATATATTGACAAAAGGAATATATATGAGTGAAGTGGAAGGGCGGTTACGTAGGGGCCGGCCTAATAAGACATATATGTAACAGTCAGATAGACGCTATATTGAAAAAAGGTGACGTTAGGAGTACCTATAACCGCCGAGAGTGTATTAGAGAATGTATGAATGTCAATGAAGCGAAAGTGGTCTGTCAGGATCGGGACAAATGGGGATCCGTGATCTCTGCCTACCCCTCTACAGGGAATCAGGCGTGATGTGTATGTATGTATGTAAAAAAACTATTTCAAACATGGCACTGAGCATTGTCTTTACATATTTTTACCGAGGTTAGTTCACCAACCATTTCGGCTGCTCAAGATGCCACGTCATGAAGACCACGACCGCTCTGATAAGAGCGTAACGATTGAGAAGAAGAAGTTCAGCGGAGACCCTTGGAGAAGAACTAACAAGAAACTCCAGAAATCAATTTATTATAATCACCCTTAACAAACATAAAAATTACAAAGAGTGGGCAAAAAACACAACGCTGGTAATACTAAATTTACCTTTCATACAAAATAACACGCAATGGCGGAAACGTCAAATTTAGTTCCAAGTTTGGCTACTGCCACCTTATGTGGCGGGTACTCTAGTGATGACAACTTTAGCAGTCTGTGACATAAAAAGAATGCTAACTAGCTGCCATTCTTCTATTCTATTTGGTTTATTCAATCCTTTACGGACTATAGTCAAAAGTGTAACTATATCTCCATTTAGAATCTACATAGATCAATATTATATTAGTATCAGGAACTTTGGGCGCCTTGGTTGTCATATCCAAGCTTCCTTAGGTCTTTGGAAACCATTGATAGAGAGACCGTGACACTGCCATACGATTCGGTTCTTAGCACTGTAACAGAGAAAAGGAAATCGTTAAAAATATTGATATGCATAATAAAATATTATAAACAGTAAAGCACTGGCCACAACCTACATAAGTTCTAGAACTTATTGTCATATCCTATTTTTGCATCCAAATAATTAAAAAAAATATTACTTTAAATTGATCTTCTACCTCGAAGTAGCTTAGATAGTCATGGCTTGACTCTGTATTTTTGGGTACAGGGTTCGAATCCCACTTGAGAGATATATAGTTTAATGAATTTCTATGGACATTTTCGTAATAAAAATACATTTGGGCAATGGATTGTATACAACGGTGAGGGAAAACATATAACAGGGATTCTACCTGCTCCCTGAACAGATAATAGTCAGTGCTGTAAATGGCCATATGGCTTAGCACCTGTCACATTGAGTACTGTCTATCTGGTCTGGTGGCTAGAGAATTACTATCTTCGCAATTGCAGAGATGGAACCTGAATATCTAACTACCTTTTGAGAATAGTCTTTTTTGAGCTTCTGATGTATCACATAGTTTTTATGTATATTAAATAAATTTAAGAGCATAATCTCTATAAGCATTGATGTAAGTTAAAAGTTTCATACAATTTAGTCAAAGTGTGCATTTATGTTTGATATATCCTAGTATTTTTCTATAACTATTTCCAACATTAGACACTGCTCATACTTACTATAACTATCCTTGCCACTAGCCAAGGTTTTCGCATCCACCAGCTCCGGATACTTTCCAGTGAGCCAAGAAATCCACTCGCCAAGCTTCGTACTGGGTTTTAAGCGTATTAATGAACTGGTACACTTCCTTAGACCTGCTGTAGTTGGCATCAGGATTGTGGAATAGCCTCGGAGTGAGTCTCCTGTTATGGCATTGTTGGCACGTGTAGTTAGGACGAGTTGAGGCCCTGGAATGATTTATGAGTTGATCAGACCCTGAGTGTCAACTTTTTCTTTGTTCACTTGTAGATGTAACCATTTTGTGTCTTGATATTTATAGTATCATACATACATATATTCACACCTCTACATCCACAAGAGGATAGGCAGAGATTATTGATCGCCACCTGGATTGAATCTCAACCAGGAACAATCCTGACAAATTTCCCTTCACTTCACTCCCATTAACCTTCTCATACATGCTCTTCAAACTGCATAATTACTCTGAATATATGTTATTCTATCCTCATTACTAATGCTATTATATGAATAGACATTCATTTGAAGATTTAAAAAAAAAGTTTTCATTTTAAAAGATGTCATTCAATACAATAAAAACAGGGACAATATCACAATGAATTGACTGGGTAATATTTAATAAAATGGATGGATTGGGAACAAAAAAAGTTTTTTATAATTGACAACAAAACTAATCTACTTCACAGTTAACCTTTATATCATATGAAGCAATAGGCAGATAACAAAAAAATTGCAGATAATATCAAACCAGAAACAAAATAACAATACAAGAGAATCTTGAAAGCAATATCCATTGAATAGGAAAAACTATGCCAATATAAATTAAAATATACTCACATCCAGATACATTAGTACTGCTAAATACGAGATCCAAAGGCATATTGAACACTACTATCTCAGGATCATTTCCCGGGCGAGCCAATTGGGTAATCCCTGAGGTTAAGCCAGAAACTACCTCCCAATCTGGTCCGTACACAATTTCGTAAAGGACATATAGTTCGTCGTCGAAAACGCCAGCTGGAAATCTCACTTGTTCTATTTGACCACTAAAGGAGACTAAAAACTTGGATAGCTCACGTTCTCTCATTGGTAAATTTATAAAAAGTACGACTTGAAAAATAGTTACGCGTACGCGTAATTTCTAGGTGCCATATAAACTAGCTTTCTTTATAAATATATTTAGGTGATATCTGATATTTCCACTTTTTTTCTTATCAAACGAAGATCACAATAACAGCAAGAAAATTGAAACCAAAACAACCAACAATTCGTCTCCATGGTAACGTTTTGCCGCTGTCACTAAATTACACAGATAATATAGAGAGTTGCTTCATCCAATGGGTTACTTATAAAAAGTAATAGCTTTATTAAATACAGCATAATTCATCTAAGTTAAAAGAGGTTTATACAAATTTCACTTATCTATAAAATACAGTTCAAACAGTAATAGATATTTTTCTTTAATCGCCTCAATATATTTTCTTGAAACCATAGACAAAGTAATAGACAGCTTTTCTCAACTTTTGTTTGTAACAAGTTCACGTACGTAACAAAAGATGGCGCTAGTAACCCTCATTCAAATTCTCCGATCGGCCACCATTGTTGCGCGAGGATTTTTACTTGGGCTTTTTTCTAAATTTACATTTTTTTGACTCCTTTTCAACATAAACTCGAGTTTTGCCAATTCTTCCTTGCACAATCGTACTCGTGAGCCAAATTAGATCGAAGTTCATGTGATGAAAACAGTGATAAACTGAAAACTTAGTGGACTAATGTCACGCGAAGTAAGCATCGGGCTTGTGGCAATCATATTGTGCGCGGATTAGCAGATGTTATTATAGTTTTGGCATGCTTTTTTATCATTGACAGTGGTCTTGGAAGTGTTAAGTGCCATGTGTTTTGTTTGTAAGCCGGCAAGGCTGATAAACATCTAGTGTACACGTTGAAGCTTCCGTCGAGCACTTGCGGCGTGATGCTGCCGGCCTCATGATGGTAGACTGAAATCTAAACTTTTCATTTTGAAAAATAATAACTGTTGATCAGAAGTGTAAATAATGTCTGGATCTCAGCATAACCCAAACGGCAGGCAGCCTCAAATGGGGCCTCGATGGAGCCCTTTACAGGTATATTTCTATTATTTATTTCGTCAAAATAAAACTCATTATCATTTATATTAGGAAGTTAATATTAAAAAAATATGTATTTTGTGGCTAAATGTACATACTTAAAGCACAACAAAAACATTATTTTAAATCTTAAGTTTTTATTTTTTAATTCTAATTCAAATCTAGATTTCTAAGCATTACTTAGACGAAATTCTAAGTTGAAATGCATCCTTCATTTTTACAATCAAAATACATTTAATTAGTAGGTAAATAGGTACATTATTTAATTATTTTAATGCCTAAAGTTAATGTAAAATAGTTACAAAATTACAATATGAATACACACAATAAGTATGTAAATTCAAAATGTCCTATTGTTTTGATAAAATATTCGGAAAACGAAAGTGCACAGATGACCTAATGCTGAAGGTCAGAGGCAAATCTAGGTAATAACTTTTCTATACATATGAAAACATACAAAAGTGTTGTCTTTCTTTGTTTTGTGTGTTAGGTATGTAACCTTACTTAGTTACCTAAACAAATACATTTTGGTCCTAGAAAATTTACTATAAAGTTGTATTATTATATTTATTTCACTATATACCTAACTAACACAGCTAATAGTATTTTTTCAAGTATACAACTGAATATCACTAGCTATATAAAAATATTCAGCTTATTTATCCTTTTATCTATAGCCTTAATTAAATTACATGGTGTAGATTCAATGCTGAAATGTGATTAATTTGATAATCAATTTTTATCAATGTGTTTATTTTATTTAGGATAGGTCATAATGACTAAACAATTCAGATATTTTACTTAGCTTACTATTAACCACTTCAAGCACAAAAAGATATTTATTTACTCATAATTATTGTCTTATTCTACTTGTAAATATTTTACATTGTCTGTCTAGTTTTTGTTTTTCATATATAGTTCATACAAACAAGAATTTGTAATAATTGTTCATATAAGCTGATTTACCATCCGTTTTTGTATTGCATTATGTTTTAATAAGCTTTTAATTGTTAATTTTATCACAGATAATAGAAAATGACTTTAATATGACCTTATAATGTCTTTATCAGAAATAGACTTAAATATTTGTGAAAGGTAGATGGAAACAATTATTCAAAGGCTCAGGTCATATTTCAAGGGAGAGGAAACAAAAGAGACACACAAATATACAATACCAATTAAGAGAAATAGACACAAAACCAATTAAACATACAGTAAGAGACAATAGTCCTTACCTTACAATTGTGGAGTGTTATTTACTAAGCTAGAAGATTAGTGAAATACTTGTTAACATAAGTTTTGATTGTGTTTCCATAACCTAACACAAGATGGCTTTATATGTTCTTACAACATAGTACAAATTCAGTGAGAGTTAAGTTTTTATAAGCACATTGGATTTGTTGTATGTAGTAAAAATGATTTGACTTAGCTTATTTAATGACCTAGACATAGAAATAGTCAATTAGAGGGCTTTTGTTTATCATGACCCAAGAATATAAGTAATTATTAAAGAATAGGTGATGACATGTTTATATGCAATAGTCACAAATTCCAGAGTATTGATACTAGGTACGTATGTATTTTATATAAATTTTAAATTTATTAATAGGCTTTGTTAGGAACTTTTCAACCTCAATTTATAGTGCTATTTTTGTATGTAAGCAGCCTTTAAAAGCTTTTATATTTCTATACCTTTTACATTGAACCAAACATCACATTTACTTAGTTAATTACTATTATTATGGAATAACTAAAAGTGTTAAGTTAATGGCTATTTCCCATTGAAAGTCATAAATCCTAAATAGAAGTGATAAATGCTTTTTTAAAATGCACAAATGAGAAAAATCTTCCAAAGGTTAAAGTAACTGTTATTGTGCTATAAATAAAGATTTGCAATTACAATATGAACAGACAGATGTAAAGCAACATAGTCTAACCAAAACTGTGTCATAATATTTCTCCTATTATTAAATTATGTCAAACAAGAGATTGTTAAAATAAAAATTGATTTACACATATTAATGTAGAAACTTGTGTTTGAATGCTAGATGTCTACACTACAAAGGACACACTTCCTCAATTACTTCAAAATGGTTATATTTCAATACTGTGAAATGAAATGCTTTTTATTCAATATAAGGATCATAAAATCACTTATTGAAAAAAAGAAAAAACATTTTCACAGGAAAAATTTTCATTACAATTAGTTAATCTTAACAAATTAAAATAAATCTTCTAACTATTGGCATTTTGTAAAGGAAAATCCTACAGAGAAGAAATGCTAAGAAACTCTGTACATATTAATTATTACCATAAGGTGCCTGACTATCAAATAAACTTTGAATTATCAAGTATTATCAGCTAATAGTACTAGCTCCTGTATATTTAGTAAAATATATATTCAACAATCAAAAATTCTTAAATTAAATTTTTTATTGACATAATTTCAGGGCTCTATCTAGACTGCAAAAGATTCAATGATATGACTGTAGATGAACTAACTACATATTATTAACAACACATTCTACCATCAGTTGCAGGTGGCGAGCTACCTGGCACGGGCTCCGCAGGCGCACCTGAACCCAGAAAGGGGTCTGACGTGGCACACTCCCACCCCTCCGCACCTTTACCATGTGCCTGCTCCATCACCCCCGGATCCACTGCAGGTTGGTAGTAGAAAATGTTACTGTGCATGTATTAGAAATAAGAGTCTATGAATTGTGTATGAGTGTCAATGAAGCGAAAGTGGTTTGTCAAGGATCAAGCAATGAGTTATGAGGATATGTGATATCATTGTGAGAAATTTAAGTTACTGTGGGAAAACATTTACATTAATGAATCTGCTTATTCCTCAAAATGGATTAGTCATTGTGTTTGCACAGCATTCCAAAAATCTTAACTATAGTCACACTTGACACTGACTATTTATTTCAAGTTATATCAAGAATTTTTATCTTGCAACACAGATTTACATGCTCAATGTTAATATCTCATGAAATAAATGGTTAATTCACTACTGTTCACGCACAATTACTGTTTATCTAGTAACATTAAAGCTAAAATAAATAACAACTTTTATACTTTTTACAGCTTAATATTTAATATAGATTAATTTTGCATGCCTTGTATACAAACTTTTTGTTCATGTTTAGCTTTTTAAACTATCTTTCTATTGTGCATGCATAATAACAGTTTCTTTCCAAGCCACTAACCAAACCTAGGACTATAGTAAGACCTCAATGTATCATTCAACCATACCCATATCACTAAACAGTGTTATATCTTTCTCATTCAAAGGTATCTCTGTTTTTATGCGAGCAGGCAATGAAGGCGGCAGGCGCTGCTAACTCAGTGTTCCGCCACTCGGCCACTCCGCCGGAAATGTTCCGGCATACACCCACCCCGCCTGAGAAGCATCGGCACAGGTATGCCTGAGTTTGGTTAATAATATTGATTAATTAGTAAATTTTTTATCAGGTAATAGTTAGTGCTTGTAAATGACGACATGGCGTACCACCTGTCACATTTCTGTCTGTCAAAATGTGGGTTTGATGTGGCCATAGTACTGACTATCTTGTCAAAATGTGGGTTTGAGGAGGCCATAGAATTTACTACCTTCGCAATTTCGGAGATGGACACCTCAACCTCTGACTGCCTACAAGGGTTATTGGTCGTGAACGTGTTTGTTTTTAGTAACTTTTTTGAGTAAACTTTGAGTTAACTTTAATAATTGTAGTTGAATAATGTGGTCATTGAAATTATATCCTGTAACACAAGGTGTTAGCCTGAAGCTCTTGAACCTCTGAACCATAAAGGTTAATGATTGTGAATATTATATTATAAAGATCATAGAAAGGTATATTCTAAAAATCTGTAATTCTAAAAGTGTGAGGGAAGTTTCATTAGACCTAATAGTGATCCTTTACTTAAACTTTAATAATTTGTTAGAAAAGTTCATTTTATTTTATTTATAGCACGTTTTTCTTTTTCCATAGACATACTCCGTCGCCAGGAGAACTAAAAGGCGCCCCTCCCATACCGCCAGCTGACATCTTCCCACAAGTACCTCCTAGTAGAGGTGAGTTCAATTTGTGTGCTTATAATGTAACTATTTGAAAAGTGATAGGCTTACCACCTGTGTGGTTTCACAAAGGCAGACGTAAACACCAATTTACCACCTATGTGTACATGACATGCAATTTATATTAAAATGTTTATTCTTCAATAATTTACGAAGTTTTCAGCGCCAAAAGAGGAATCAAAGCCAGGAATGAAATTCGCTTCCCGATCTAGCCAGGGTCGTACAAAGAATGCTAACTAGCTGCTGTTCTTTCTATGTAGTAGAAGTCAACTGAGGGGCTAGAGTTCGATATAATCTATTGTTCGATAAGCTAGCAATGTGCCATGTGACATCACAACCCCAATATTCATGCTAAAATTATCTAGGACATATTATATCTCCGCGGTTCTCTCCACCCCGAAAGGGATTAAAGGACGTGAATGTATATGTATGTTTTTTCTATATTTCCTTCCTATTGTGATTAGGGCGATAATAAAATAAAATTAAGATTATTTATTCAACTCAGTACAATGGCTTACAACAGAATGAAAGAAAAACAAAATGGCGGCTTTATATTTATATCCAACACTTCCAGATAAAGTCCTCCACCCCGACGACTTGATGTCGTACAGTCGCAGCGGCGTGGACCTGTCAGTGAGTCGCCCCCCTACTACCAGCGCCCCCATTTCCCTGAGCGTGCGGGACGCGCCCACCATCAACAGCCTCATCGCCAGGGCTGCGCCCAGGGCTCCGCTGTCCCGGGTGGACTCCCTGCTAGAGCGGCTGGCCCCCTCGCCCCACTCTGTCATCGTGCATAGGACAGGTGAGATGATGTTTTGTAATATACATAGATGTATGCTTGGCTTTAGGTACCCAAGGGGATAGGTAGAGACTATCGATCGCCGACAGGAATGGGTGACAAATGTCTCTCGTTTCACTCATATCCATTAACCGTTTATTTACTATTTTATTAAAGAGAGTAGGTATGTTTGTAGTTAGTATGATTTGTTTGTGACCGAGTATAATATATTGATCGAAATGTAAGTAGTAAATACGTCTTATTATGTGTAATTATATCTAAAGGATAATGGGCGTTCAGTATATTGATGGAACAATTTAATAAAATTCTAGTAGTAAGTTACCTTAAGATAGTTCATCATTGTCATCAGCCTGTATCAATCCACTATTGAACATAGACCTCCCCAAATGACACAATCAAGATAGCTATTTCTCACCAAATACTAATACTATGTATCTTTGTATTTATGTTAAGAATGGGTCTAGAAACTTGTTACTAAATTACCAAATTACACCTGCAGGACCCACCCCATCGCCAACCTCGTCCAACGAAGACTCAACAGACTCGTGCGGGATCCTGCCAGGCTCCAAGCGGAAGAGAAAACCAGAGAGAATAGTCCGCATGCCTTCCCTAACCGCCGAACCGCCGCACAAAATAGCCCTGGAGCCGCCCAAGGAGAACGGCGACTCCCACCCCGAAACCAACGGCCCCACTCGACCCAAAACCCCACCCAAACCCCACCACATCCCACCAGAGAGGCGGAAAGACGGCGAGACTTTGGACGAGATTGTAGCCCTCATCAACCATGCAAAGAAGGAAAAAATCCAAGAACCAATGGCCATTGACCCCCCCACAACAGAAATCTCAGTGGATAAACTCCAAAAGGTTCTAGATGAGCCTATCAAAGCCTGTACGCCCCCTCAAGAGGACAAACCAGCGCCCCCTCTCGAAGGAACGGCGCCTAAAACCACAGTACAAGTAGAACCAAGGATAGAGCCCTTAGAATCCAATGTTCCAGTGGAATCTCCGTCAGAGGCGAAGTCAGCAGAATCCGGTACCAGTGGTCAGGGTAGTGCAGAACCAACCCCGGCTAGTATAGTGGATGTGGAGGATCAGCTGAAGAAGATGTTCGCGGGGATAGAAGAGGGAGCGAAGAATGGAACGGTCAATGGGAGTGAGAAGAAAGTTGACGAGGTTAGTAATAATAATAATATTTGGACATTATTACACCAATAGAACTAGCCCCTTGGTAAGTACATTTAAGACTTGTGTTAAGGGTACTAGTCATAGATAAATACATATATAATCAACGACCAGACTGAAAAGCAGTAGAAAAGCGTAGTTCTTAACTCTGCCTCCACCGGGAATCGAACTCGGGACCTCACGATTAGCGTTCAGGTGACTAACCGATCGCACCACGGAGGTCGTCAAAGTGTTAGTGTTTCTTACTTTATAGGTGTGTTCTTAAATGGACGTTATGTCGGAGAGTTATATTCTTGTTAAATACGTTAAGGACGTTAGTCATAAATTATGTTTCAGTGAGAACGGTCCTTTGTATTATGAACAGTGCAAAATATAGCATTAAATTTGGTAGACCAAGGTGTGTGTTACACAACTATAGTCTGGCTAACGAAAGTAGATACTGAAAAAGCGCGGCAAATTTAAAATATATTAGCATTGCAACCCTAAAGGTAGCATTCGGTTCTTGGCGACGGCGACGCGCGACAGCTACCCGCGACCGAGACCGGGTCGCGCGACCCACTGCTTTGTATGAATTTGTATGGAGCACTAAACAATGCATGAGACCGCGACGCGCGACCGGGGGGCGGGGCCTGGGAGCGGCGTGGCGACCGCGACCCGGTCGCGTCGGTGGCAGTGCCGCCGCGAGACCGAATAGATTGCACATCAAAATTATTATTTAACCTACAATATTTTCGGAACTTTTCTTCTTTATAATTTAAATGTCGTTTTATGAGTATTTGAAAACAACCCTCTTCGTGTCGCGATGTGAAAATTGAGTCTTCATCCTTTTTTCTGGAGGCATAGATAATAACATAATAAGATTATCACCATCTTGCTCTTCCTCCAAAAGCAACTGAATAACTCTTTTCCTAGCTGCGGATAAGTTTTCCGACATATCGTACTGCAATAGAACACAACCAACACACAAAAACTAGGGGAAGACGGGCAATGTCGCCGGTCGTGGTCGCTGACAACGGAAAGCTAGGGGTCGCCCCGCGACAGGCGACCATGGTCGCGTACTCGAACAGGCGCCGTCGCCAAGAACCGAATGCTACCTTAAAATAAAAAGGAAAGGCGTAACAACTCACTTTGATATTTTGTCATTTATTTTTATTTTACTAGTGGATGCTTCCAATTTTGTCCGCGTTATGACGGGATTAAAAGTAGCTTATAATATAACTTGTTATCTCTTTATTAACTCCATACCAAACATCACACGAATACGTCACTCCATTGTAGCGTATTAAAGGAACAAAAAGAACAAACAAAAAATAACTTAAACGAATATGTACTTACTTAATTAACATACCGTTTTAAGACATTTTGACCGTACTAACCTAACCTAACTATACGCAAGTCAACCATAAAGAAACATCAACAACATGTCAACTTCGGCGTCAGAAATAGGAATACCATACACAAATTCTAATTATACCAAATTTTTTCGGAAAACAGATACAAATTAATTTTCTTTAAAATAAAATTGCCAAGTTTTTCTCTACCTAATTAGTTAAGATATAATGTACCTAATTACTTAAGCTATTTATTAGACCAACGTAAGGCTTACTGTAGCTCTTGAAATTATCCAACACGTACATACGAAACTTATTTTCGATTAACACAATTTTAGCAGACGTACGGATTTTTAAAACTCATTTTATAAAATGTTCAAAATTAGTTTGTTTTAAAAATGCCTTTTTGGAATGAATTGTTCCTAAGTACTTTCTATTTAAAATACCCCAAATTGTAGGGTTATTATCCGATGGTGGGAACACTTTTGTGTTGTCATATAAAAAGTTTGCAAAATTATCCAGTATCTACTTTCGTTAGCCAGACTATAGTAGAAATATCTATATATTCATCTGTTTCGTGCTAGTTAGTCTGTGTCTTAAATATAATCTGACGAACTACCTTCATTGCCTATTAGGTGACAATCACCAAAATTTTTGAATATTTTATTTACTATGTGAACGGGAAGACTCACGCGACCACGGCTTATGCAACTGTGTCGAAACGTCGGGTAAAATAAAGGTATTTATATCTTTATTTATTTATCGTGATACGACCCGGTCTCACATAGTAAATAAAATGAGTAAAAATCGCGAGTGTTTAAAAATAACAATTTCTTAATATCTTTCATCTTTGCCCAGGCTAAAAATGATAAACCATTTCTGTTAAATCTTTGTTGTTTATAATATAAACAAGGTTTATATAATATTTTGTGCCCTTGAATGTTTATATAAAAAAACATCTAATCAGTATAAAGCTAACAGTCTAACCCACGCCCAATCTATCACAGACACCCCAAAACCCACCTCAAACCCAGAAGGCCAAGGCGAAACGGAAAAAGGTGACCAAGGCCAGGAAGCCAGTGCGGAGGGCCAGCGCACGCGAAGAGGACGCGAAGAGAGCGAAGAAAGGGAAGAAGAACAAGGGAGATGCGGTGGACGCGGTCAGCAACTCAAGCTCCAGCCGGTCGAGGGGACCCTATGTGCAGGTAGGGGTTAAGAGGTTTTTTTAGTTAGAAGGGTAGTTGGGTATGGTTATTATATATGATTAAATTATCAAAAAGTATATCAATGACTCTTCACGTATTTGTTACAATCACTCAAAGAGGCAATCTCAGCAGTCTGACTATATAACACCTGTATTATAACCTACAAAACTATATAATAACCATTATAGTTTTAAGAGATTCGCGATTTATACTCATGATTAATAAATAACGGGACTTATCGCGTATGTTTTTAAATAATAAAGTTACCTTTATTAACCCGACGTTTCTTTAAAAACATACGGGATAAGTCCCGTTAGTTATTAATCATGAGTATAAATCGCGAATCTCTTAAAACTATAATGGTTATTATATAGTTTTGTAGGTTATAATACAGGTGTTATATAGTCAGACTGCTGAGATTGCCTCCTTGAGTGATTGTAACGAATACATGAAGAGTCATTGATATACTTTTTGATATAATATACTTACGACTCCGATTAGGTCTGTTTTATGTTCATTAATTACAATCAGAAAGCCAAATTCTTACATAAATTAATAATTTATCTGACTATATCTTGTTTCACTGTAAGCCGCCATTTTTATTTAAAAAAAAATTCCTTTTATTCACACTAGACGCAGTAACACAAGTAGACACAAATAGAGAAAAGAATTAATATATAATAATTTACATTTATGGAACCAAGCGCACATGGCAACCTCGCTTTACATAAATTTTTGTACAAATAACGTCTCAAAATTCCAGATCCGAGGCCCGAAAGCAACGCCAATATCCGTGAGCGTGGTGAACAACACGGCAGGCGAGGAGGAAGACCCTAACATCACCAGCCGCAGCAGGATCCCCAAGAACCCCCACAACCGGAACCCCAGAGGTCTGCACGCCAGCACCTTGGGACCCAAATACGACGCCGCCACCAGGGATACCACCTGGGTGTGCGCGTTCTGTGGCAAAGGACCCCATGCACAACTGTTGCTAGGCGACCTCTTTGGTCCCTACACAGTAACTACAGACTGCGAGGAGTTTAAGGAACTTGACGAGGGAACTAAACAGTATTACAGCTCGGATGGGGTCAAATCTGAGGTCTGGTTTCACGAAGAGTGCGCGGTTTGGGCTGGGAATCTCCTGGCTACTGGGTCCAGGGTGTTCCGCCTCGCAGAAACGGTGTGGGCCGCTAGAGGGTGCGGTTGTGCGGTCTGCGGGTGTAAGGGTGCTGCGTTGCCTTGCAGTAAGTGCCAGGCGAAGGTACATAGGCCTTGTGCTGATAAGGCTCAATGGACACTCCTACAGGATGAGTTTAGGGCGTTCTGTCCAAGGCACGAATGAATCTCGAAGGCTTGTCTCGTTGTTTAAGGGTTTGGTTGAATTGGTTGAGGTTTGTACGTGAATACGTTGTTTTTGTATCCCTATGGATAGAACTGGATGTAATATTGATTTGGTAATGTTGAGCAAAACTAAGGATTTATGCGATGGAAAATAATAATGCAAACATAGGTCTTGATTTATGCAATTGGAATGTCAAAAAATAATAATCGAGTGTCCTTAGGTTTTGTCCATCGGGAAGGAGATTAAAGAATGTATATGCAATGTTTAAGGTTTTGTTGTGATATTCTTCTGATCTAAGTGAGGGTAACAGTAACCAGTTATTACGTATGTAAAAGATAACTAAAGACTACGGTTTGGGTTGGGATATTAAGCATTAAACTGTTTCTATTCTATGATTTACTAGTATTATCAATCGCCTTTATACGATGGGATGAGTTTGTGATATAAAATGACAATTATTAAGAAATGGAGCAGACGAATCAATTCAGTTTATAAATTGATCGCAATGAAATTGTATTTGACGAGACTAGAATCCATTGTTAGCAATTGCCATGTGAAAATAATGATAATTAGACAGACTCAGTGTTGTCATGCATGTTTATTAAACAAATTCTCATAGACATAATGTAGGATAGCATATTCACCATAATCTATTGTAGATACTAATTGATAGCCCTAGGAAATATGTACGTATTGGAAGCTAATCTTTTAATAATTGACTGGTATGGAAATTCGTGTGTAAATATTGTAAATAGATATCAGAACGTGCTAGATGTTAAATGTATAGAGCGTTTCAACAGTATTTAAGAGTGTACTGTATATATTTATGTAAATGGCTGGGTGACGAAACACGGAGGGTATCCACATTTATTTTGCGCGTAAAACAGTTTGGTAGAGATTAGGTTATAGAAATTGATTCCTAAGGTCAGTATATAATATTTATTTGTATAGTTTGCTTAAAAAGAAGGAAATATTGATGATAAAAGAATGAAAATTTACAGATTAGTATCTGACTTTATATATCGAAATTAAATAAAAATTGACCTACAATTGAAATTCAGGTGAAAAACTTCATAAAAAATCCACAAAATTAACAGAGATGGCGCTGGTAAAACATCATCAGGTTTCTATTATAATATCTCATACGATTTAAATGCAAGAAATTTACACACATTAAACTTGATTGCTTCTAGCTAGCTAGTTATAATTTTCAGGCAAACCTAAAAGACACTAGAACAATGGAAATGATATGTGCTTTATAATATTCATGTTCGTTTTTGTAATTTCTTAACACACTTCGACTAATACCGAAAACCTGAGGTAACGTCTATTCGTCAAAGTTAACAATAGTCAGTACCTACAATGGTTTTAATCTTATCGACCGTAGGTTTGACGTGGTTATAAATTACTTGCGCTACAAAATATAGACACGCGAACCCCAAACTAACGGTTAATGGTCGAGAAGTGTTTTAAGAACTAGTCGTATGAAAGTCCTATTTTACAAACACTGATATTACGAAATAAATGTGGAATATTGTTTAATGAGCTAGGTATATAAAGTTTGTTGCCATCTAGGTAGGTAGAATTTAGTTCGTGTAGACAAACGATAGGGTGATATGAAATAACATAGAAAATCATCTTATACATATATTTTTACAATCATTCACTCAAGAGCGATTGCCTGGCTCTCAGCCGGATAAATTAAATTTGAGATGTCGTGTGTATAATTTGCAGCACGATTGGTGATGGAATGTCTGTATTGCTTTTTAATTCAACTAAAGTCCATCAGGAATAGACCTAAAACAAGACGCAATAGTCACTTTTGCTGACGAAAGTATGTGTTCTACCAGCTATATCGTATGTGATTGTAACATTACTATTGAAATGTCATTATGACAGGTTGTCATTTTTGACTGTTAAATCGTCGTCAATATGTCTGTATATGTGTCATTCTAATGAAGGTTGATTTTCATGTAGATATTGCCAGATATCAAATATTTCACGTATTTTATCAAAACAAAATTGTGAATGGATCTTAATTTTAATAAACAGATCAGTTTCTCTTATTTAGATCATTATTATGTGGTCTGTATACAAGAGGTTTTATCGTAGTCAAGAAAAAACTAAAGTTTTAAACTTGACAGGTATTTACATTCCAAATTAGTTAAAACCATTGGCAACATTTTAGGCTTCATTGAATACCTAGTAAAACTTAATATAACCTGGCATAGATAAATATATTAATGAAGTTTCTTATGTAAATAGTAAAAATGTTTATAATTGCGAAAAAATGAATTCTACCAATGGCTGAGTTTCTGCCATATAAATATTTTTTCCTAAGCCATCGTGCTGTAAAGTTATGCTATAAAATACTTTTAAAAGTACGTGACAGTCAATGTAAAACGAATAAACATCACAATAGCGAGAAGCTTAGAAAATTCTGTATTACTTAATTAAACTTAACTCTTTGTGTAAGGAATTTACCACGTTTACGCTTACTACTTAAAGATTTGTGGTTTTGTATTGTAAACCCTTTTGTATAAATAATATAGTAGATATAGTCACATACCTATTGAATTGTGTAAGAAATATCTCGATTGGGGATTCTGATTTAGCCACAGATGGGGTTATAAAGCTTTTATTTATAAATAAACATAAATTATATGTTAAAACATCATAAACAATGCCTTATGACTAAAAGTTCGCATTGTCAACTATTGCACAAACGAGGGTATGTAAAAGTTTGACAACGCCATCTGTGACTCGAGTCGGGAACTACCAGCTACCTTAATGTACTTTGAGCATTATTGAAAGGTACAAAGTTAGACTAGCAGTACGATTTGTACCTTACTTTGTGAGCTAGGCTGCGAAGAAACAATTACATTGTAAGTACCATTGTTATATGTAAATTATATTTATCATGACACATTATAAGCGAAATTGAAATACAACATGTTTAAGAGTAATTTATTTGCATTTTTTCTAACAAACCCTTTTAATCAAAATATTTACGAATATAATATATTTCTAACCCCGTGCTAGGTTCATGGTTTTCTTCACGACATTTCATAGGTGCCGACTAAAACAGTGGAACCCAATGGATAGGTAATGGATTTATTACCCAGAAGAGTTATGTTAGGTTAAAAACAGTGAGGAAACAGACTAATTCTCGAAATTGGCAATAGTATCTGTAAATGGTATCTTAATGTAACGTTGGATATTCATTATATGGTTAAAATTAACCCACTTTTTACCAGATAATCAATATCCAACGTTAAATTATGTTGCTAAGTTACTAAAGACCATCAACAAAACTTGAACACTCAACTTCTGCCTAACCCGAAAGAATTGTACGATCGTAAATGCCTATAACTTGGAAATTATAAAACAATCTCACTCAAATTCATCTTACAATCATAGAACGAACAAGTAGCAATTATATGTCTTTCATCTTTTTTCCAATCCGCGCCGTAAGCTATGCTTTCATGTTCCATATACTCTCCCACTAAGTTAAATTCATCCTTTTCGATCTTCACAACTCTGTATCCCCCGTACATACACGCTACGAGGACGTGGTCGTGAAGATGTGGATGGTATTTGATGCGCCATATGCCACCGTGGAGGTTGGTCTCCGAAATACTCCTTTTCAAGTTTCTTGTGTCCCAAAGACGAAGAATTTCATCGTAACTGCAATAAAAAAATACTTCAGTATAATACACATACACATCAAGCCTGATTCCCTGTAGAGGAGTAGACAGATCCTCATTTGTCCTGATTCTGACAGACCACTTTCGCTTCATTGACACTCATACATCTTCTCATACACCCTTTTTCAATATAGCTTCTATCTGACTGTTATATAACATAACATGTCCAAACCATCGAAGCATGCTCTTTTCAATCTTAGTCACTACATCTTCTTTCAAACCGCCAACTTTCCTTAGCACGTTATTTTTAATTCTGTCATTCAATGTCACTCCTAACATGCTTCTCAGTGACTGCATTTCAACGGTATTGATTCTACTTTCATAAAGTACAAGTTCGCTGTAATATTCATGCTAATAAGTGACTAAAGTTATATTGCATGTCTAAGGTTCTGTCCACACCGAAAGGGATTTAAGGACGTGAATGTATAGGTAAATTCGGTGTAGCTTATTCGTTATGGCTCTGTATTAGTCGGTGGGGGTTAAAATACTGCCTGAGCATGTAGCGATGGAAAACCGGTTTTCGCAATGAATGCACCGAAAACTACGGTTTCGGAAAACACCGCGTGGAAATGTACTTATTCTTCAAAACAAGAAATATATCAATGCTTGAAAATGGCGACACAGCTTACCACCTCTCACATAAGGTAGTATCTGGTGAACACGTAGGTTCGAGGTGGGCATAGTATTACCTCCACATTACGGAAATGGATACGCGATTTAAATGATTCAGTAATCACTACATAGTATAAAACAAAGTCGCTTTCTCTGTCCCTATGTCCCTTTGTATGCTTAAATCTTTGAAACTAGGCAACGGATTTTGATGCGGTTATGTTTAATAGATAGAGTGATTCAAGAGGAATTTTTATATGTATAATAACATCTATTAAGTAGTGGAGTAGGCTATATATTTTATACCCGTGCGAAGCCGGAGCGGGTCACTAGTAATAAAATAAATTATTATTTATAAATGCAATGCACTATAAAATCGAATGGCTTCCTTAACTACATACCTTCCAGTAAGAAGTCTAAACTCCCTATTCGCATCACTTCTGATAGCCGTGACGCCTCCCTCGTGAGATCGGTTTGACGAAACAGTGACATCTGACAAGCGCACGTCGAAGCTTTTGAAGAGACAGTCGTCGCCACCTGTCAAATGTCGGATAACAGTTTTATAGTTAAAAATAAATTGCATATACCCTCACTTCAATTGTAACTTATATGCGAGAAAGATGCATAGAGATCGCGCCACATAAATTGGCAGTTGGAGGCGTCGCCACAGTCGCGTAATTCAGTGTTACCAGTAAACACGCCAAAACTAGCACTCACTGTGCCATACGGCTCGATACATTATAGGTTTCATTTGTGACGATCTTTGGTTGCAGAGCTATAAACTCAAATAAAACAAATTAATATATCAAAGTCAAAATATGTTTATTTAAAATAGGCCCTATCACAAGCTCTCTTTGAATGTTATCTTATGATCTAAGTATAAATTAAAAAAACTATTTCAAACATGATTAATAATTAACGGGACTTATCCTTCTTATTATATATTACATATATTATGTGTTCCTTCACTCTGTCCGCAATAGACCGTTTAGTCTGTCCGACGTAGGATTTCCCACAGCTGCAATCAATCTTATACACACCCTTATATCTTATATCATGAGTATAAATCGCGAATCTCTTAAAACTATTATTTCAAACATGGCACTGAGCATTGCCTTTACATATTTTTTACCGAGGTTAGATCAGCGGAGACCCTAGCTTGGAGAAGAACTAACAAGAAACTCCGGAAATCAATTTCATCAATTATAATCACCCTTAACAAACATAAAAATTACAAAGAGTGAGCAAAAAACACAACGCTGGTAATACTAAATTTACCTTTCATACAAAATAACACGCAATGGCGGAAACGTCAAATTTAGTTCCAAGTTTGCCTACTGCCAATTTATGTGACGCGATCTCTACGCGATATCTTATAATTAATATTTCAATGAAACAAATAAAATATCTACTAATATTTTCCACAATACAATTTGTAATTTGTGTCCCCCTTTTGCTTCATTGCAATCCATATAGACACGACGGTTAAAGCTACTTTTAACATCACCTGTTTTTGGTATGATACGTTTTCTATGACTCTTAACACACCTACCTGTATAAAAGATATCCGAAGACCAATAATCAAATCCAACGGTCCACGCTTCATAACCATGAGCTTTCCACGTCCCTAAGGTTTTCAAATCGTCACCCAGTTCACAAATAGTTACAGCTCCCGAAGAATCACTAACTGCAAGCCTCGGACTATCAGAAACTAGTCTATTAGACGACCAATCTATTGCTAAGGCTAAAACATCACCAATACTTTTATCTAAAACTTTTTTAAATTCAAAGTTTGTAGACTTTTCTAAAGCATATAACACGATTTCTCCCTCAGATGTCACCACTGAAAGAGTAGGTTTTTCGTTGATTTTATGGCAACACCATTTCTGGTCGAGTATGCCAGATAGTTCCACGGTTTGTACAGGGTTCAATGTTGCCAGATCAGTTATTTCGAACAAGTAAATGCGACCTAGGCGTTTCTGTTTCACTTGTGAAGACGATTCTGAAAGTAAAAAGTCGAATTAATATTCAATGTAATGTAGTGGTCGCTTCGATATCTACACATCTCGCAGTTTCGTTAAGACACCTTCTTAGTTCTCTAAAGTTATATTTCTTACCAGCATGTCGTAAGAAGTTATTAAGAGTGTAGTATTAAAGCAAGGGAAGCTCGTTGGGCCAGCAACCTACCATTTTATTATAGGAGATATATTATAACTTAGAAGTACAGTAGCCAACTAAGAAAATATTTTGTGTACTAAGTTATTATTTATATGTATGTATATGCAATTTTTAAGTCTATATTGTCCATCCCTTTCCGAGTTGATAAGTGTGTAAGTTATTTATAAATAAATAAGTGTCGTAGTACCTACCCCGATAGTTCTACTCAGTTTTATCAAGGAGATATTATGACTCTGTATTTCTACCCATCCTGAAAGCGATGTAAATTCCCGAGTGTAATATTTATACATAAAGGTCTTGAATCGACACATAGACGATCTCTTTCCGAATTGAAATCTTAAATCTAAAGATATTACGTAATACCTCTCTAGGCGTTCATACCTTCATTCTTATCCAGCTGATAAGTCCCGCAAACCAGTACATCATGACAGCCATCAACTGGACACCACTCTACGGAATCCGCACTGAACCCCGTCTGCCAACTCGATATGGTTTTCCATGACATCTGCAACACATTAGCATAGCTCAGATGATATTATATACTAATACACCTATTTATGTATATGAATATATGTATTTTACGCTTATTAACTGTGAAAAGGTGACATTACAACTAGCTATAACTGCCGAGTGTGTTCGAGGTGTTATCCTAGATGCGTATTTTTCTTCATTTTTAAATGGAATCTAGTTTGCGATGGCCTAGCAACTTGCAACTGTTCCATATAAATGCCATCTCAACCCCAATATGAACAGTAAAAGTGACCAAAGAGATTTACCTTGTTGTTACCCTGTCACTTGTCATAACATGATGCTAAAAGTGTCGAGGTATTGTATCTGAGATTCCATCTAGGGGTCATTGGAATCTATACGGCGATAGACTAGCGACCTGTCCTCAATGGTCCATATTATAATTCTACAATCACAATATTCATGCTAATAACTGACTAAGGGTATCTTAGGTATCTTAGGTTCTTTCCATTAAAGGACGTGAATGTAAATGTTTGTATGTATGTAACCTACTAAAATAGGTACAATAAAAACAGCATTAATTTAAAACCCATTTATTTATTAATAATAAAAAATATTACAGCAAACAAATTGTTCATCATACACTAACATTATCCAATTGTATAGTTCCTATTCTCTAGATTCAACATTTTACTACCATATCAATCGGTCAATATCATTTTAGTATACTTCCTGAAGTCACTTTGAAAAATTTGTACTGTTTCATGGTTCCCGCTTAACATTTATTAATCTTACGTTACAAAACACATTTATTGTGACTCAAAATTAAATGAATGACCTTTTCTATCCTGCTAATGATGAACACATACATATATTTCTTAACTGCGAAACTTTTTGAGGATGTCAGAAGCTTTAGTTATGAAAGTCTTTAGACAATAAAGAATAATGACAGGTTGTCAACCCAACATCATTAACAGATACAGAGAGTATCATGACATGTGACTGTGATGAGGAATTTTCTCCCTGCGTCAACTTTATTTTTATGTTGTGTTTTTGTTAATGTGATTTATACAGTGAATATAGTGTGTTCTTTTTTCTTATGTGCCTTTGCACATGAATGTACAGTTGGACACCTGGTGAAAAGTGCATTTGATGTGTCCATAGATTATATACTCTGCAATTGTGAAGACTGAATTTTCAACTACAATTTCTAAACATTAATATTTTTGTAAGTATCTAATTAGCCAGTTGAAATATAGTTAATGTGTTTATCATAAGCAGGATACAATCATTCATAAAAACTAATATTCCTTGTAAGTACACAATACTTCAAAATTAAACATTCAATTTGAAAGTACATTCCAAAAACTTAATTCATAAAACATGTTCGCGTTTGTTTCTCAAACTTTACAAACAATTAGCAAATCACGTTAAATATATTTTGTATAATATGCTTGGTAACTTAATTAACTTAGGTTTCGTCTAATTCGTCCAAATCTTACATACTAAGAGTCATACAATCATAGGTATACACTAATATTAATTCCTTTTTAGATTTTGTTTCCAATTTCGTATACATTTCAATTTATTACTATTCAAAATAATAAAATGAAAATACAGTGACCACAAAATTGTTAACTAATATCATACACAAATGAGCATATTCTTAACAAACTAATATTAAAAAACTTAAATTAAACTGAAAGTGAATTTTAACTACTATTTCTGTTTGGATTAACTTATTCACATAGTAAGTGAAATCCACAAGAATACATTGTATATGTCCTGTAAAAATACATATTATCTAGACTTCTTATTGTGGATATTGTTCTTATGCTCAAATTATGAGGAACAGAAACACAATCAACTAAAACATCACCATTCAATACTTCATATATTAATGATAGTGTAATTAGTTAGTATTCAAACATAAGAAACAAAAATCTGCTTACAGTACACTATTACTGAACTGATATACTATTTCTATATTTTAGTAGTCATATTGAACTACAAATGCACTGTTATGTAAGTCAAATACCATTTGCTCTGAATATGTGATGTTATAAAGACAATAAAAAAATTCAATAACAAAACACATCTTATAAATCCTACCTTTTTCACAGAATATACATCAATAGTCTGTACTATTAGACATTTATTCACTTAGTATTGCAAACATACTCTGTGGATTTCACTCACTACACTTAACCACACCATCTTAAAGACAGCGATCACAAAACATCAAATGTTTTCGCTTGAGGTAGATCTGTCAACGCCACAGCCTGAACTGGCTAATGACCAGGAGTGTGAGGGGTACTTAAAAGCTTAAAACACTCAATGCAAAAGGGATACTATGAGAAATGCAATAACACCATTATATACATCTTTTCAAACTTCAATATTGTACAGTTTGGGGCACGTAATGAAGAAACTAACATTTAAATAAGTCGGGTATACTTAGATTTAATAATTTAATGAATGTGTGAAAGAGATTTGTAAGGATCTATGAAGGTACCAATGAATAGTCCCTGCCTGTCCTGTTGGGGAAGAAGGTTAATGAATATATGCATGCATAAGTCAGCTGCCAATGGATTTAACTATCTTCTGAACACCTAGGTTCGATGTGGGAAGAAGTAACTTACTCATACTATTACAAGCCAATGAAGAGATAACTATTGGTCACTATACAACAGATAGGCATTGATTGTATGTAAAGTCTATTCTATGAATATACCCCAAACTACATAGTTCATTTAACTTCTTTAGTTAGTCAATAAGTTAATAGCATAACATGCATAAGAAAAATAATCTATTGCATGTTCTTCTATGTTTTTGTATATGAATAAACAATTACTATTATTAAAAAATCAACCAATGTTTTTAGATAGTACAATAATATTCATGATTTATAAGGTTTTTTTTACACACACATTTTAATATTACCTGGGGCAGTGAATTAGTAACATGAACTTGATTCTTTTAAACATACATAGACTTTTAAACTTATTTAATTTGTATTATGAATGAACATGCAAATACAATGTAAATGAATGACTAAGTACATCTATCTATTGAGTAGTTACTGCTATTGTTTCCTAAATTCATAATTTGTTTACATAAATATTGAAACATTCCTTGTAACAATCACAATCTTCATATCATTACTGTTTTCTAGGTAAGCTAGTTATTAGTGTCAACATATTGTAGTTGGAAATACTAATATAATTGAAGATATGAGTTGATAGAGGTGATAAGTCACATAAATTTAATTGTGAATAAATCTGTTTAAGAATATTCAATTTAAGTTAACATTATCAAGTTTCTTATGCCATATTTCCTTAGATAACAAACTAAAGCTCAGTTTTTATAAGTTTTTCTCACTAAGTCATATCTACTTCATCTTAGTCAATAAAATCCTAAAAATATGACTTATTAACTGCATCCACTCACATCATCAAGTAATTAGTGTGATAACAATCTGTTATAAATTGACTTCTTTCCCTGTTTAGCCCTTTTGAAAGATTTACTCAGAACGCTTATTACTTATCTGTTATGTTTTCATAGTTGGGATTTGTACCTAATAATACCTGTTTTTTCATAACTATAATTTTCTCTAGTTTACAACTGTGTATAAATAATGTTACCATCCTTAACACATTCGTCGCCATGGTGGGTCAAAATGACCGGCACCACATATACTTTTTTGGACCATGGCGACGAAAGTGTTAACACTAGGCCCTTGCTTTACTGGCCATCAAACCTGTTTCATTTCTTGATGCTATAGCCTTATTCTATTGGTTTATTTTCCATTCTAATTTACATTCTATAGTGACATTGACACCTTATACCACTGCATCCTCAGTACTAACAGAATTAAATTGACTCAAGAGAAGTGTTCCTTATATTTTAATTTTGTACTCTATGAGATGAATTTAGCTTTTTTAAAAAAAGACATTTTATTAATCCTGCTTGCTTGTTAAAATACAGGAAAGAAATGTACAAGTTGTAAATGAAGTTGTTAATAGTTGCAGAAATGCGCGCTTTACATAAAAACATGCTTTACAATTAACTCTCTCGTAATTTTTAAACATGATTTGTAGAGTATACTTTTACTCCTAGTATTGAGAATGCAGTAATGGCATCATACCACACCATACTTAAATGCTTATTTGTGTCCTTACATTATCTAAAACGGAATTAACCTTTGACAACTATCAAAAATGAGGTACTTGTTGAAATTGACTTTGTTTACTCCTTACGTCTCTTACTGCCTGGCAGATCTCTCTGTTTCAATGAGACATTCTCTTACTAATATACGGGCGTGCACAATACCTCTTTTTAGCCGTTCCGCTGAACTTCTGCTCCCGGAATAGCTTGGCCTCACTTCTTTGCCCATTTCCTCAATGACGGCGAGGAGCTGGGCGTACTTGGACACTCCGTTGTCTTTGTCCTTGGATGAGGCTGATGGAGACTGGGCAGGTACAGTAGAAATTGTAGCGTGGCTCGAAGTATGTATGACATCTCTGTGTGAATTTTTCCCGCTCATAGGAATCGCCGTGACCGTCACATCGCTTAGCTTGGACTCGACAGCCTGAATATCCATCGCTTCCATCTGGAAATGGAACGTTATGTTTAATATACAAGGTTTACAGCAGAATTAACCATGCAAATAAACGTAACTTACCAAGGATATTCTACAGATATTGCACAGATTCTCTTCTACACACCAAAAGAAAGGTATCGGGCTGTTTACCAAACAACTACTTATGTTATTAGATGCAAACTTACAGACAAAACTCACCTTCGTCTTATTTTGCGTGTGATCCGAAAGTTCAATGAAATAAAAAGCCGGTCGGCAATTCTGTGAAACTTGATGAATATTATAGAACTGTGTATCAGATTATTCTAACTCTGTTTATTAACTTTATACTGAAAGTTCATTACAACACTTTTAAATAGCCGATTTAGGAAAATAACAATAAAAATACAACCACGCACGCACAATCTTTATCATTAGAAATAAATAAATAAAGTTTAGTGATGTATTCTCAATAAAAAATATCGATTTGTTAACTTGATGAAATATTTATTTAAAAAAGTATAAAAAGACCTGTGGTGATACTGATGCATTCCGTTTTATATTGAGCATAATAAGATGATTTATCAAAAATTAAAACGTCATAGAATTTATTATTATATGTTACACCAATTTTTTTGCAAACCTACCGTGTAATATAATTTATCCTTTTAATTTATTTTATCATAGTGATAAAAATAATTTCTCTTATTCTTCACCGTAATTTAAATGCTATTTTCATACTGCCATAATTCGACCAAAATCAAAAGATAAAGCAGGGGATCTGTATAGAGACATCACTACTATGGGCGTTTGTCAAAGATGTCATTCTGTCATCATCGTTGCGGAAAAGCTCTGAGAAAAGAAAAGCTCTCTGCGTTAAGCTCACTTCTCTTGGTCTCTTTCTTTACAATGTGCTTCTCTATATAAACAAACGAGATGCAATATTCTCCATTCAATTAAATAAACATGCATTTCACTTCAGTCACGATAACAAAAGTTGAATTGGTTTGTGGTAAAGAAAATCAGTGAAATGAAAATGTTTATAAAATATAGTATTTCTTGACTTAATTTAAATGTAATAATAGTGAACTTTTTATTCAATTAACTTTAAAATAAACGACCTATGCGGGACAACGTCCGATCTTTAATCTTCAATTGATAAATGATTCTAACACCGAACTCAAATCTAAATTGATTCGCTGAGAATAAAACAAAAGGAATGCAGTGTCGAATAACTTCCTGTCCGCGAGGATGTAGGGAATCATGCGGTTCTTGAGGAATCCGATCTAATACATTATCTTCTGTTATATTCCGGGCACTTATTCATAATTCTGTGAAAAATGTCGGGTGATGGAGACAGGGTGTCGAGGCCTAATTCTCTTCTCCTGGATGGCTCGGCCCCTGTGAGAGAGCCTTTGAACTTCGAGGTGCAGCTCGTGGGGGCTCCACCAGAAGTAGAACAACTTGTAAACAACATAAAACAAGTGGCAGAAGATTTTCTTTACCATTGGAAAACTTTTCCCATAGGTAAGTTTTTTTCTGTATAAATCCTATCAGATATTTAAATGCTATCTAGCTGCTTTTCATGCTGCTTGTAGGAACTAAGGCCATAGGAGTAAATGAAACTTATTGAGGAATAGCTTAGCAACTATTTTCCAATATTCCATACATACAAGGTGACAGAGGAGACATAATGTCTTCAAGTTCCTGTTATGGGTATAATGCATAAGACATATGTTTATTATGAAGTACATATTCATTTTTCCTTTGTCTTTCCTATAGAATATATGGAAGACATAAACTGGGTTTACAATAAAAATGAATAGAATTCATCACATATATTTTATATACAAAGTATTACCTTTGTTACCTGATATTTCTGCCATTCTGCAATAAACTTGGTCACAGATCAATTGTCAACTATATTTATCAGTAGTTGTAAAATGTATAAAAATGTCTTGTATAAATATTAAATAACATGTTGTCAGTAACCTACTTATCCATACTTTTTTTCTCTACAGTCTTTCCTACATCCCGTTTTTCTGGCCCTGGAGCTCGTCCATCCGATATCCTGGTGCCACCGCCCTGTGATGAGCTGGACTTGGGGTCAGTGGACGCGGGAGGCGAGCCCATGCCCCTGTCACCCAAACAACTGCAGTCTATCAGGGAAAAAGGGTGAGTAATATTAGCTACTGAAAAATATATACGTTAGGGATGTAGAGGTATATATAAAAATAAATGTATATTGATGGTTAAAAGTAATACAGAAAAGTGAGAATTTGCTCACAATTTCATTTATGACCTTGTCAAAAATATAATGATAAAATCATAGAAATGTTTTTCCCAAAATTCTAAATGAGGAACGGTTTTCCTGGATATTTAACTTTAAGTGCCTGTATGTATTTGAAGTTGATTTAAGTTAGTGAATAAAAAAATAACGTATTAACTATAATAAACTTTAATATTATAGATTTAAAAACTAAAAACATATACTCGTAAAAATGGGTAGCACACTGACAAACCTTGTTGCTTAAAATGTTTGAAGCCAAATTATTTGATTCAATTAAACTGCATCCACATGTTAATGAACAGTCATTGAAGCAATTAATGTCCCCAACACAAGTCAACACTCATTCCCAAACAGTTGGGCTAATGATGTTTTAATTGGATAAAATGTAAACTATATACGTACACTTGATGATATGTATGATAGCATTGTATAGAATATAATGTTAGGTACATACATCTGTCCCTGAATGCTATCTGCGTTTATGACTACCTCCTTGGGTGAAAAGGTTAAACAACAACACTATTGTACCAATAGCACTAGCCTCTTAATCATTTCAATTAATACTTGTGTTAATGGTTGTGTCAATGTATAGAAAATATATAATTATACTTAATATAGAGCTGAGTAGCTTGTATATGGTGAAAAGTCCTACTACCTGTTAAATTGAATACAAACTATCTGGTCAACATGTGGGTTTGAGGTAGCCTTAGAAATACTCGCTTTGATTAACTCAAAAAATTATTTTTATGATAATGAAGCAAAAGTGGTCTGTCAGGAACGGGACAAATGGGGATCCTACACCTCTACAGAGAATCAGGGGTGACGAGTATTTATGTATGATTAAATACTCAACTACCCCACAAGAGTTTATATCTTTTTTAATAAACACCTATTTCATAATGAATTTTCTTCCAGCCAATTCGAAGTCCCGTCCCGGCACGTGCCAGGCGAGACCCAAGTGTGGCAAGTGGCCAGCTGGTTGCAGAGGGGCCGAGTGAGAGCTCATGAGGACCTGCTGACCCTGGTGGCGACTGCAGCGGCCATGGTGGTGGTGGTGGCTAAAGAGAGGGTGGTGGGAGGAGGGGCGTTCAGTGTGACTGGTGGGGTTTCTTGCTTGATTAGTGGGGTGCATCGGTAAGTGCTAATTGGTGCATATATAGATATTATTCATACAGATTTAATTGAAACGTACATAGATATAATTCATATGTACAGATCACGTCCGATTGCCTGTAGAGGGGTTGGCAGAGATTGGCTTTATTGCCACTCATATATTGTTCATGTGTTTAATATTATTTTTCTCTGATTCTGTAACCTGAACCTCTGACTACCCCGCAAGGGTTAATAGTCTTTGTAATTAATTATGATTTTGAAATATTTTACTTTCACACACATGTAATTTTACGTATATTTGTACATTAAATTCTCAAAAGCGTATACTTAACAAAAATGTAGCCTGTAGTACCAAAAGCTTTTTTATCAGTGTTCAAAACGTACTGGTTAATACAAACATACATACGCTTCACGACTTGTGTATACAAATTCCCTTTTTTATTGAGGCGGGGTAGTCAGCGGCTTGAGTGCCCATCTCCGATATTTCGAAGGCATTTTAGGTAGGGGTTCTTTCGTTCACTGGTTAATAATACACAGTAAATAATCCCTCAATCGCCTCCTAAGACATGTCAGGAAGAACGGCAGCTAGTTATCTTTCTTTCACGTCCAAGACTAGAACTTATCATGGAACCTGAACATTTTCGTAATAAAAATACATTTACGAAATGCGTCGAATACTACGGTGAGGGAAAAACATCGTGAGGAAACCTACCTGTTCCCAGAACAGGTAATAGTTAGTGCTTGTAATTGGCAACATGGCTGACCTTTCTTCGCGTTGAGAGAGCTCAAAGAGCTCTGTTGAAGGTAATACACAAGCTACCCTTTCGCTTTCCGACTGTGTCTTTGTATAAATTATGTAATGTTCTCACTGTTCGCCAATTGTTTGTATTATCTGTTGTACTCTATCAGCATCAGTTTACAAATCATCATATTGTTTCGAAAAGGATAATTGATTTAGTTTGTGTAAGAGAAAAAAATCACACCAATTTTAGCCTCAAATTTTGTATCTTTCTTGGTCCTAAAGTTTATAACTTAATACGTAAGCACATCATCCTTTATAATTTAAATCTATATGAATGCAGCAAAGCAGTCAGTAATTAAAAGCTTTGCCCTTTTTTAGGGGGTATGCAAATGCATTGTATTGTGTGTTCATTTTTTGAAATAAACGTTTTATTATTATTATATTATCTGGTTAACACGTGGGTTCGAGGTGGTAGAATTACTACCTTCGCAATTGCGGAGATGGACACCTGAACCTCTGACTACCCCGTAAGGGTTAATGGTCGTGAACGCGAACTTTTTGAACCTAAACACAGCAGGCACGTACAAAGAATGAATTATTAATGTGTAGTCTGGACGTCGAGACGCGTACATATGCGATAAATGGAAAGTGCATACCTTACTTACTTGACTGGAAAGTAAGCAAAGCTGTTCGGGATGGATAGAAGCTTGACTGCAACATACTTGTACTTTCGTGTCCTTCAATTGACTTTAGAGTGGACGAAAACTCTGAGATATACATATTTCGTACTACATACATACATATATTTTTCATCGGTGACGTGGCATTGTAGCTTGTCTGGAAATATTCTTTATAATAATTCATTGAAATTCGGTTAGGCTTAGTTGTTTGAAACTTGTCTCTTTGTCAGTGGGTACAGGGTTTAAATACCGCTTGAGCATTTACCTATGGATATGAAGTTAAATTAATTTCGTTGTACATTTTCTTATTAAAATTACATTTGCACAATGCGCTGAATGCTACGATTGTCCGAATGTCCTTTAATCCCTTTCAGAGTAGACAGAACTTCGGAGACATAGTATATACATAGTCACTTTTAGCATTGATATTGTTTCAGGCTATTGGATCTTCTAATAGGCATGCCATCGTTGGAGGCCCGCGATTTGGAACGGAAGATACGGGACGAGAGGTCACGGTATCTGGTCGCCGAACTTGTTTGCAAGGTTCGTTGCAAATCATACTTAAAATTTTTGTAAACGTGGCTTTAGTTAGGTGATGGAAATCATCAAAAGGAAGCCTACCTATTTCTCTAAGTATAGTGTTAAATGTAGAATATCACAACCTAACATTATACTAAATGGTATATATTATATTTTCTTTGAAGTTCTTTACTTCCTGCAAGGGATTTGAGAACGTGAACGTATACTACAGTAAAACTAGAGTGAGGGAAAACATCGTGAGGAAACCTACTTGTTCCCCGAACAGGTACTAGTTAGTGCATGTAAATGGCGACATGGCTTATCACTTGTAACATTGAGTATGGAAACCAGACTATCTGGTCAACACGTAGGTTCTTGATGGCCACATAATTACTATCTTCGCAATTGCGGAGATGAAGATAATTTTCTGACTACCTTATTAATGATCGTGAACGCAGTTGTCGTTATGCATATGTATATTAGTACAATCATAATCTAACAGTTATGCTTAACTATTTGTTTTGTTTTCTTTTTCTTTGTTAGATATATTTATGGAAATGAGCGCATCTATTTTCTTATGTATCCTTGTTATATTTATTATCTGTTTTGTTTCCTTAATCACTACATAGTATAAAACAAAGTCGCTTTCTCTGCCCTATGTCCATATGTATGCTTAAATCTTTGAAACTACGCAACGGATTTTGATGCGGTTTTTTTTAATAGATAGAATGATTCAAGAGGAAGGTTTATATGTTTAATAACATCCATTAAATAGTAATAGTAATAGTAGTAAAAAAAATTAGTAAGAGTAGGCTATATATTTTACACCCGTGCGAAGCCGGAGCGGGTCGCTAGTAAATAAATAAAGGTGACTAAGGTCTTGTATCCCTTTCAGCCGGAGCACGAGGAAGACATAGCGACGCTGGTGTCGTGGGTGCGGCGGGCGCTCCGTCGCTCGGTGGTGGACAAGGCCGAGTCCAGGGCCCCGCCCCTCGTGCCCACGCACTACTCCACGCCGCAGGGCACCCATGTACGTACTGTTATGCGAATGAATTCAAAAGCCTTTTTTATAAAAATAACTTTTTATTATCCCTAGCCTACTAAACCGTCTTAACCATTCGATGGTTGGAGAAAGAGCTCTACTATGAACTGAGTGATGCCAATAAAGTAGACGACAACGCCTCGTCAGCAAATGTTTCCTTTGTAACTGACCAGAGACATGAAGAGGTAAACGCGTACAAAAACGAAAAAAGTACACTCCATAACAGTACCCTAGTACATGTAGAGTAAGCAAAGACTGATGAGGCTGACAATATAAACACCATTTAGTGACTACCACGTAGAACTTTGACCTCTCTAAGCTCACTTACCGATACAGACAGAACTTTTATTGTTGAAGATTACATATATTGATTACCTACCTACTTTTTAGATGAAAACCCGGCCTCGCTTTTCCATTTGGCGTTTTTGGCATGATTGACGTTACCTATCCAGACATAGCCATATAATAAATGGTGACCGTGGTTTGTCTGCCGTGCCATTAGAATTTAACGAAATAAGTCATAATTCTAATTTTACCTTAAATAAGTTTTTGTTTTTCACGTAATGTTTTGATCGAGTCTATATTACCCCTACACGAAGTTATTAGTATTAGTGACCAAATAGCCTACTTTTGTCATCAAAATATTTATTACAAGCAATATCAAAATTAAATAATTGAGGAGTTTTCATTACATGAAACATAGATGGCACTGTAATTATAACTTGATTTTTATATTATATTCTTCGCTCCTATTTGTAGCAGGGTGATGTTATATAGCCTAAAGCCTTCCTTGATAAATGGACTATCTAACACAAAAAGAACTTTAGAATTTGAACCAGTAGTTTCTGAGATTAGCGCGTTCAAACAAACAAACTCTTCAGCTTTATAATATTAGTATAGATATAGGACTAGAAAGTGACCTACGAATATAATCTTCCAAATTCTGTCCCCAAAATGGATATGAACATCTTGTATATATGTTGCCGGACAAACGCGCTTTTAGGACAAAACTAGCCTAGGCAAAACTAGTTTGGCCGGTAACATATATAAGAGTATGTATATTCCCAGGTAAAAGGATAGCGTAGTGTAGGACGCCCCCTGCTAGATGAACCGATGACCTGAAAATAGTCGCTGGTAGTGGTTGACTGAGGGCCACGAGTGATCGTGTTTTGTGTACCCTTGGGGAGGCCTACGTCCAGCAGTGGACTGACATAGGCTGATTGATATTGCCAGGTGGACCTCCGCCTATACCGGCGTGAGCTGTACCGGCGCGTGGCCCCCGTACTGGCGCAGGCGCTGGAGAGTGAGTCTCGGGGCTGGTTCCTCCACTTCCGGGAGAAGATGGCCGCGCAGCTCGCCAGCCGGAAGGTGCCCATGAAGGATATTGAGCAGGTCAGTTGCGTGTTAGGTTATAGAGACTAAGACTAAGGTTATTTTTAAGTCTTCCCGCGACCACGCCCTATGCAACTGGGTCGAAACGTCGGGCAAAATAAAGGTAATCACATATCTTTATAAATTTATCGTGATTTGACCCGGTCTCACATAATTAAAAAAATAAGACTAAGGTATATTTAAGAAATACATACTTGGCATATCATAATTAATAATAATGAAAAATCTTTTATTTTACACGTACAACACACGAAGACATATCAGAACTTTTATGCAACTCATTTTTTAACACACACAGGTAGTTCTTGCGCGTTTACTACACGTACTTTTTCATTTTGCTGATTAAGTACATCTACTTCTAAACTAATGAATTTATATGTAGCTTGTGATAGATTCCGAATCGGGTGCTGCCAGAGGACCAGTGATACAGCATAGCTACATCAAAGTTTTTTCTACTAGTTATTTAATGTTTGTATTTATTTTTTTCTAAATAGTCTAGATTTACATACGTACGCTTCACGACTTGTGTATACACACTCCTTTTTTTATTATGGCGGGGTAGTCAGAGGCTTGAATGCCCATCTCCGAAATTTGGAAGGCAAGTTAGGTATAGGTCATTCGAAGCCCGCGTATCAATAGTTAGACAGCACCCAACGTGATAGGTAGTGAACCGTATCGCCGTATAGAGACACTGATACCTATCCTGAGGGATAGGCAGGTTTCCTCACGATGTTCCCCCTCGCTGTTAGCGACTGTAAATTATGTACGTAAATGAAAAAGACATTTAAATTTCATTCATTGGTACATGCCAGAGTCGGGATTCGAACCTAGGACCTTTCTCATATGAAGTCTGAGTTCTTACCCACTGAGCTACAGCCGAGTGTAAAGCGACTGTGAATTATGTACGTAACTATATAGTCTAGATTTATCATATTAAATGTCCATATGTTTTACACTTTAGGAGATCCGCAGTGCGGGGATGCGCGAGTACGTGAGCCGCGTGCGCAGCGCCCTGCTTCAGAGCGAAGAGCTAAGGCCGCTGGGGGAGCACGTGGCGACGCTACTGGCTGACCAGCTGCAGGCCACCGCCATACTGCTCAGGTGGGGAGATATATGGTCTATGGGAAGGGTGCAAAGAAGGAAATGTTTATTTATGACACAGAGTCAACTATTTATTTTTTTATTTCCATAAACGTACAATGTCCTAACAGGAAAACCTTTCGACGTTATTGGAGTAACAATAAAAAAATTAACATAACGTAACAACACACAGTACCTATGTAAGTACATAAGAAAACAAACAGAGAGATTAACTCATTTCGTAGCATATATAGCGCATGACAACCCTCTTAAAGTCAGGCTTACTGCAGATGAAGAGGTCCACCATGTCGATAAACTAATAAAATAATAAACACAAAATACACACCTGTATATGATTCTATCTTTGTGCTACGAAATAGGTACTCAGCATATTGCTGCGGGAAGATATATACATATATTAAATAGATGTACTCGTACATACTAAATCTGAATACTTCATTTCCAACTGTGCTTAAACGAGATTTGTAGCCCCATTGAAATTGGCACGACTTACCACCGGCTTTGAGTACTATCAGAGTAGCCAGAAAATTACTATCTCCGCAATCGTGAAGTTATCCCGCAAGGGTTAATGCTTGAACGTGTTTGTTTGTCAAGCATATATAATTTGAAAATCTGAAATATTGAATTGAATTGAAAACCATTTATTTACAGGGAGATATATCATACACGTTATATATAATATATCATAGCATCATAATATATCATATATGTTATGTGTTGCAGAGCCCAAGAGTCGGCCCAGTCCCGCCTAGAGGAGAGCGTGCAAGTGGCGGAGGCGCGCCTGGCCTCTGCCCACCCCATCCTGTGGCGAGCGCCCCCCTGGCGAAGGCAGAGGGCGCGGCAGGCGGCGGATAAATGCGCCCACGAGACGCGATGGGCCGCTACAAGTATGTGCCTTTCGTAACCACAATCAAACGATCAAGCATCCTGTGATTGTTTATTTATTCATTTTCTAATACATTACTTATTTAACATACAATAAATTACGTGCCGTCATCGTTAGGGTATGTATGTAAGTTATACACTTAAAACAAATAGAGTAAAATTAAATGGCCGGAGTGGGACTAAATAAAATGTAGATGATCTTTGTTATGTTCTAAAAGTAAGTTGTAATAAGTAAGTAAATGTAACTGATTTGCGTTTAGGACTTATGTCAAAATCTAATAATTAAAAAAAACTTTGTTTTTCAGACGAGGCAGCGGCGGCGCTCCAATCAGCCGGGCTAGACCAACACCGGTACTTCCTGTTACGAGACCTCGCATTCATGAGGGACAGAGAGCCACTGCTCAAAAAGGTACACAATTGAGGTTACCGTAAAACACTTTAATCATATTGAATGGTATACTATTTAAAAATACAACATTCTGCTGGTAAAAATATAGTTTTAAGAGATTCGCGATTTATATTCATGATTAATAACTAACAGGACTTATCGCGTCAGTTTTTATATAATAAAGTTACCTTTATTAACCCGACGCGACGTTTCGTTTCATTTCGTGTTAATAAAGGTAACTTTATTATATAAAAACATACGCGATAAGTCCCGTTAGTTATTAATCATGTCTACTGGTAGAAGTTTCTACATGGTATAAGCATAATCTTTCTTGACCAATAACTCTTTTGAGGGTAGTCAGAGTTTGAGAGTTCGCCATTAACGGAGCATAGTGATGGTCTTTCGGAACCAAATTTATACCTCATAATAAGTAAATATCGTGACAAGTTGTAAACCATACCGCCGTATACAGACACTGAATATTTATTACCCATTCAGAACGATAGGCAAGGTTCCTTATGATGTTATACCTAACTCTATATACTATAACTATTTAGCCTTAGTCCTGTGCTAGTCTGGGACGTAAAAAGAATGCTAACTATCTGCCATTATTCCCGGCATGTCGTAGGAGGCGACTAAGGTACTAGGGGCCAATATAATTTATTGGGCGACACGCTAGCAACCTGTCACCAATGTTGCATTATGACATCGCAACCTCAATTTTAATATAAAAAAGACCTAGGAGATATGACTCCGAGGTTCTGTTCACCCCGAAAGGGTTTAAAGGACGTGCATGTATATGTATGTATGTTTATCGAGCCACAATCACATCTATTCATCTTTAATACTAAAAATCTACATCACTCTTCTAAACTTTGAGTATGTAATGGTATGTGTTCGTTTCAGGAGCTGCGTGCCGCCAAAACGCCGACCCGTCAGTTCACGTGGAGCACACGCCTCTGGCGACCCCACAACTGGATGGTCGTGAGGCATGGCCGGGCCAGGAGCGAGTTTGTCGCCACAGTGGTACGGGATAGGTGAGGTCTTATTTACAAATATTGTAATATACACTGTAAGATTCCTTTCGGCCGTCTATGTGACAGAGGTTTCGTAAACAAGCAACACGCAGTAAACAGATTTAATTAATATCGTTATTTCAGTCGTCTATGGTTCGTCAACAAAGTCAGCAGCTCAGTGAAAGTTGAAACTACAAATAATTGTTTTCGGCTCAATATTTAGTCAAAAACAGCAAAATATGTTTGCTTTGGGATTATATTTGGATCCTTAACTGGAACGTACCGAAGATTATTATAGGGATAGTTAACATTTTATTTCTCGTACTAACTGGGACATAAAGAAAATACTAACTAGCTGCCGTTCTTCCCGGCATGTCGTAGGAGAAAACTAAAGGACTAGGAGTCAATGGAATCTATGGGGTGATGGACTAGCGACGTGTAAAAGTCTATGTGTCATCTTCCTATTTGCACAGCTCCCTTTTCATCCGATAGTCAGTAGCCAAATATATTTTCATGCGTTCAGTAGTTAAGTCCCTATGTGTGTATGCGGTGTTCGAATGTCAATGAAACGTGTGGTTTGTCAGGATTGAGACAAAGTGGATTGTCCCAGTACTGGCCCTCTGAAGACAACAAACATGATGTGTATGTACAGTCAATGCTAAAAGTGCAGTCCCAGCAACATTTTATAAGGTTTACGTTTATAAGAACAAAAGACAATATTTTACATTTCGAAGCACGCGAACGTATAGTGGCCATGACAAAGCATAGTAGACGCCGGTTTAAAATGTAAAATATTGTCTTTTGTTCTCATAAACTTAAACCTTATAAGTTACTGGGACTGCACTTTTAGCGCTGACTGTACTCGTATGCAATATTGGTATGTATGATGAATGCTTCCTGTTCCAGTGGGTCCCCTCCCCCACCCCGCGCGGCCGCCTCCCCCCACCCCGTGTACCTGGTGGAGCGGGACAACGCCCACAGCACCACCACCCGGTGGCCCGCCTGGCGCATCGCCAACGACCTGCACCGGTAAGTATAGTCTGACTATTTGTGTGACTTAGGGACGCTTAAATGATCCATTTAACATCACAACTCCAACGTATTTTACAAATTTTGTATTGAATAATTATTCATCAGTACTATTGTATCATTTCAATAAAGGATTATTATTAAATTTCAGTAAGACATGTAACAGTCAGATAGACGCTATATTGAAAAAGGGTGACGTTAGGAGTACGTATAACCGCTGAGTATGTATGAGAAGATGTATGAATGTCAATGAAGCGAAAGTGGTATGTCAGGATCGGGACAAATGGAGATCCATGATCTCTGCCTAACCCTCTACAGGGAATCAGGCGTGATGTATGTGTATGATTATTATTATTTTTATTAAATTACTTATACTTACATGATATCTATATATACATACATACATGTTCTACACATGCAAGTACATAGGTATATTGAAAAAACGTTAACGTTAGAAGTATCTATAACGGCTGTCAGGATCAGAACGGATGGCGATCCCCAATTCCCCCTATAGGAAAACAAGCGTGATGTGTATGTATTTATTTATTTATTTAACTCAGAAATGTACGTCACCCTAACAGGTAACCTTTCGATGACGTACTAATTACATGGTATAAATAACATAGTATTAAAAAAATATTATTAATGAATTTCTATGTACATTTTCGTAATAAAAAACACATTTACGAAATGCGTTGAATTATACGGTGAGGGAAAACATCGTGAGGAAACCTACCTGTTCGTCGAACAGGTAATAGTTAGTGCTTGTTAATGGCGACATGGCTGACCACCTGTCACATTGAGTACTGACTATCTGGTTAACACGTGGGTTCGAGGTTTCCATAGAATTACTACATTCGCAATTGCGGAGATGGACACCTGAACCTCTGACTACCCCGCAAGGGTTAATGGTCGTGAATGCGTTTGTTTATTTTGTATTAAAAAAATAACAATTGTACACAACACACCTATACCTCGTATATAACATTGTGGTGACCCTTTGTCCTCAGGTGCTGGACGTGGGGCTGCAACACGGTGTACCTGCTGGGCTGGGCCATCCCGTGGAACAGCCCCTTCTCTCTGCGCGCGCTCTACCGGCCCACGCCCTTCCACACCGACTATGAAGTGTCGCAGGTATGAAGAATAAGTAGATCTTAGATTATGATATATGTATATGAGCTCTACCGCAAACCCCATATAAGATCGATAATAATATATAGGTGCTTTACGAAAAACCCCGTAGAAGAAAATTAAAATAGATTTTAGAACATGCCCAATGGTCGGGGATCAAATCTTTAATGCATTTAGCAAAATCATACGTCAGTAATAGTGTGAATTTGTTAGTGAAATAGCAAAAGTGTTAATATTACCATTCATGGCAACAATAGTGTCAAATTCCACCATTCTAATGAAGAAAATGAAATGAAATGAAGAACGGAATCAGACTAATCCAATATGTTCCTTATAATCTTTGAACCTAATAATACTATTTTGTCGCAGGTGAACGGCACTTTATACCCAAAGAAGGGCAGTGAGACCCAAACCATGCTATCTCGGCTGCTAAGGCTGTGGCGACACGTGTCCAAAGAAAGGACCAGGTTCGAAACCGAGCCGGACACTGGTATGTTATTAATATACATAATAATTATGTAACTCCTTTTATCAAGATCACTACCCTTAATGAAGGCGATATAATAAAGAACTTAGAAAGCAATATTTTTGAATGTAATACCCACTTTTTACTTTCATGTAATTTAATTCGTAGATCACAGAAACACGTGATTCGATGTAGATCAGTAGTTGAAGGCTTGGCTTTGTATCAGTGGGTACAGGGTTCAAACCCTCGAGTATGTACCAATGGAAATGAAGTTCTCTGAATTTCCATGTACATTTGCAAAATTTACCGAATTCTACAGTCAGGGAAACGTTGTGAGGAAACCAAAATGTTCTCCAGTCAGGTAATAATAGTCAGTGTATTTAAATGGCGACACAGCTTACCACCTGTCACATTGAATACTAACTATCTGGTCATCACGTGGCTTCGAAACAGCCATAGACTACTATACAAGACTACCTCTGCAATTATAGAAATGGACACCAGAACATTTGGCTACCCCGCAAGGGTTAATGATCGTTAAGTCTACATATTAAATTACCTACAGGTTTACTCGGAAAAGGGCTGAGTCGACAAGCCCATAGGCTGTGGAACTACGGAATAGTGGGCGGGCTCGGCTCCATGTTCCTTCTGCTAATATTCCCATTAGCCGTGCTCTTAGTGAGTGTTACGTCAATCCTTTTAGCGACGACCGTACCTTTGTGGATGCCTCTATTGGCCCTACTGGTCCATGCAGGGAATATAATCGCCTATGACATGGATTGTCCAGCTCCGGATAAGCTTAATAGGTGAGTGAAGTTTTAAATACTTGAGAGTAACTTGATATCTAGCCAGGAACAAAATATAAAGAGGACCCGGCGAAAGGAGCGGTCCCCGTTACGCGGTGCGGAGTCCAAATGGCGTGTTTTAATTGATGCGGAGTCTAAAAATGTGTAGAAAGAAGATACCTAATTTGATTGGCCGATGCCGTGTTTTGATTGGTTGTAATATCTCCCCTCCATCCCGCGTACCTCGTTTCACCCCGCGTAATCCCACGCTATAGTATATTCGCTTATTAATAGACTATAGTTTCCATACAAATATTGCGTGAGGCCCACTCCTCTTATTAATTACTCCATGGTACTATGTGTGATATCATATTTGAAATGTAACTTAATTGAATGAAATGTAATTTTCTGTGTTGTGTATTATGTAATCCAATTATTGTCTATGAATTCTATTGTATGTTGAATACTGTATGTTATTGATGTGGATGTCTCAATAAAGATATTATTATTAGTAATGGGATGGAGATATCTGCCTCCTTTGCAATAAGGTCGTGATGTTATATATGAATAAAATAATGCTAATTAAATGCCGTTTTACCCTTTTGTCGTAATAGGTGTTGAGGACTAGAGGTCAGTGGAATCTATGGGGCGATTGGCTAGCAACCTGTTACCAATGTTACATTACGTTGTGAGAAAGGTGACAGTAGATATTATATTATGTATCGAAGTTTCTGACGAACTCAGTGGCGCGATTGGTCCCGTTCGAGTCCCGGTGGAGGCAGAGTTAAGAACCACGCTTTTCTTCTGCTTTCTATTTATTTTTTATTTTATTTTCTAGTCTGGTTGTTGATTATATATGTATTCATCTATGTATAATATGTATATATATTTCTTAAATATACGTTGACTAGTACCCTTAACACAAGTCTTAAATGAACTTATCAAGGGGCTAGTTCAATTGGTGTAATAATGTCCTAAATATTATTATTATTTTAAACTTCTGTCCGTGTCAAAATGTTATTAATTAAAGTTACTTCTAACCTCACCCTTTTTGCTAAAGCCGCGATATTGTTTCGTTCCAGGTGGCTACCCTTATTAGAAGTGGTGGTGTGGCGTATCTTGATCCTTGGCATGCTGCAGCCCCTTGCTGCGTTGTTGACCGCGATATTAGTGTGTCCCTTAGCGGCCTTTGTTACTATACTGGGTAAGGAAATAATATAATTACTTATAGTATACTAGCGACCCGTTCCGGCTTCGCACGGGTAAAAATATATAGCCTACTCCACTATTTAATGGATGTTATTATACACATAAACCTTCCTCTTGAATCACTCTATTTATTAAAAAAAAACGCATCAAAATCCGTTGCGTAGTTTCAAAGATTTAAACATACAAAGGGACATAGGGACAAAGAAAGCGACTTTGTTTTATACTATGTAGTGATTCACATTAAAATAGTGACGTCACATATCCCCACGATTTGACCAATGAAACGTGACAACGGTTGTCTGTGATTGGTCAATACGTCTTTTTCTCTCATTTACTCACGTCTCATTGGCCAGTTTAGCCTCTGAATATGATGATGTCACAATTTACTGAATGCGAATAGCCTATAGTGTTTTACAGTCTCTTAACGGTGAGGGAAAACGTCGTGAGGAAACCTGCCTAGCTTTAGGGATAGGTAATAGCCAGTGTCTGTGTACGGCGATACGGTTCACTTCCTATCCATTTCATAAAATTTTGGTGCCAAACATTTTTCAAGAAGAATTTGTTGTTTTTTTTACGTTTAATTCTCAGTAATGTATCTACCAATGAAAGTTAATACTTTTGTATCAGTAATTTAATGATTAATCCAACCAATATTTGTTACTTTACACTAAATGTCATTTTTACCTTTGTCTTTCATTAATCATTTCAAATAGATTAAAAAAATTTTTAAGATTATCTAATTTTAAGAGCTAATTTTTGTTTTTTACTTTCAATAAGTGATTTTATAATCCTTATAAGTACTTATACCATATTCAATTGCCCCCTTTGACCCACTACATATCCCCAGGTGGCACGTGGTGGTGGGGCGTTCGTGGCGCGTGGGAGGCGCTGGTGTGGCGCTGCGTGATGGCCAGGGCTGCACGGGTGCCTCACCGGGACTCCGCCTTCTGCCGGCGCCTCGCCCCCGCCCAGCCCCCGCTGTACCTTCTCACGTACGTATAATCATAAACATTCTTTTCATAAATCTTCCTGATTCTTTTATTTTGCACTCTCAATCCTGAGACGCAACACATATACACCATATATAATCAACTACCAGACTGGAAAGCAGTAGAAAAGCGTTGTTCTCAACTCTGCCTCCACCGGGAATCGAACCCGAGACCTCACGATTAGCGTTCAGGTGTCTAACCGATCGCGCCACGGAGGTCCTCAATATAGTATAGAAGCTTTATAATATTAACATAAACATAACATACGCTTCACGACTTGTGTATACACACTCCCTTTTTTATTATGGCGGGGTAGTCAGAGGATTGAATGCCCATTTCCGAAATTTCGAAGGCATGATAGGTATGGGTCACTCGAAGCCCGCGTATCACTAGATAGACAGCACCCAACGTGATAGGTAGTGAACCGTATCGCCGTAAGTATACTTATAGAATATCTACTAAATATACATCTGTTATCTGAAGGGCGGTTACGTAGGGGCCGGCCTAATAAGACATATAACAGTCAAATAGACGCTATATTGAAAAAAGGTGACCTTAGGAGTACCTATAACCGACGAGAGTGTATGAGAGGATGTATGAGTGTCAATGAAGCGAAAGTGGTCTGTCAGGATCGGGACACATGGGGATCCGTGATCTCTGCCTACCCCTCTACAGGGAATCAGGCGTGGTGTGTATGTATGTATATAAATCTGGGTCGTAAAAAGAATGGTAACTAGCTGCCGTTCTTCCCGGCATGTCGTAGGCGACTAAGGGAATAGGGGTAAATGGGATCAATAGGGCGATGGGCTAGCAACCTCTCACTAGGCGGTAAGCCATGTCGCCATTTACAAGCTCTAAATGTTACCTCAATATTTGCAACCTCTGACCACCCCGCAAGGGTTTAATGGTTATAAATGCGTTTGGCTTTGTAACTAATATTGAGTCGACAATACATTGCTAAGTCATTTTATAGTATAATCATGATTAATAACTAACGCGGGACTTATCGCGTAAGTTTTTATATAATAAAGTTACATTTATTAACCCGACGTTTCGGCTACGTTGCAGCAGCCATGATCACGAGCAGACTGTCTAACTTTCTTATATAAAAACTTACGAGATAAGTCCCGTTAGTTATTAATATATAATAATAATAATATTTTGGACATAATTACACCAATTAAACTACCCCCTTGGTAAGTTCATTTAAGACTTGTGTTAAGGATACTAGTCAACGTATATTTAAGAAATATATACATATTATACATAGATAAATACATATATAGCATATATAATCTATATATAGTCTATATCTATATATAGTCCCGGGTTCGATTCCCGGTGGAGGCAGAGTTAAGAACTACGCTTTTCTACTGCTTTCCAGTCTGGTTGTTGATTATATATGCTATATATGTATTTATCTATGTATAATAAGTATATATTTCTTAAATATACGTTGACTAGTACCCTTAACACAAGTCTTAAATGTACTTACCAAGGAGCTAGTTCAATTGGTGTAATAATGTCCAAATATTATTATTATTATAATCAACGACCAGACTGGAATGCAGTAGAAAAGCGTAGTTCTTAACTGTGCCTCCACCGAGAATCGAACCCGGGACCTCACGATTTGCGTTCCGGCGGCTAACCGATCGTGCCACAGAGGTCGTCAATTAATCATGAGTATAAATCGCGAATCTCTTAAAATTATATTTATAGTATGTTTTTATAACACCTAATCTCTAAAGATTAATAACTAGCGGGACTTATCGCGTATGTTTTTATATAATAAAGTTACCTTTATTAACCCGACGTTTCGGCTACGTTGCAGCAGCCATGGTCACGGGCAGACTGACGATGCATATGTAACTTTATTATATAAAAACATACGCGATAAGTCCCGCTAGTTATTAATCATGAGTATAAATCGCGAATCTCTTAAAACTATAACCTAATCTCTACACCCCAGAGCCGGGCAAGCGTTATGCGCAGTGGTGGCGCGCGCCGAGTGCGAAGCGCTGGCCGAGGTGGGCAGAGGCCTGGAGTCAGCCGCCCTGCAGCCGCTGCGGGATTACCAGCAGTTCGCCAAGGCATGCTTCACGCCATTCTCACTGCAGATTGCCAAGGTGGGTAGATAGTGGTGTAGGGTTCAGAGAAAGTGACTTATTGTGTGTTGCTTGATATGGTTAGTGTATTTAGAAAGGTTTTTTTTTTAATCGTTGATGCTTTTATATTAAAAGAAAAGAGCAAAAAATTAGAAAAGAATCAGTGGATCTAACATACCATGTTAGAAATTAATCTCAAATACGTGCCATTAATGTTTATGATTGAAAAACCAGGAATTTTTTATTGATAAAAGTTGACAAAAGTAGTCCAGTTTGTCAACTAGTTGAAATAATATTAGAACATATTGGAAAATTGATCATGTATTATGCGTTCACGGAGTGTCTATTACAAATGATGTAAATTGACGTCACAAAAAATATGAAACAGTAACGTCAACAAAAAATAGGTATATGAATTTATTAACGTATAAAATTACGATAAGTTAAATCCTAATTAAAATGTATTTTTGAAAAGTTTTTCTTGATCTCTCCAACAATGGCTGAGACTTTTTATTTTGACCTTTGAAATCCTCATACACTGGACCCTCAATTTCCCTTGAATGACTATTGAAACATGTCCCTTTTTTTTAGTTTCAAAATTTAAAAAAAAAATTTATCAACACCTGCTTTGCATACCGTGAATGACGTCGTGCATAAAACGAGCGTGCACACTCAGTGAACGTATTATATTGGGTACTAGCGACCTGCTCCGTCTTCGCGCTTCTGGCTATTTAATGGATGTTATTATACATATAAACCTTCCTCTTGAATCACTCTATCTATTAAAAAAACCGCATGAAAATCCGTTGCGTTGTTTCAAAGATTTAAGCATACAAAGGGACATAGGGACAGAGAAAGTGACTTTGTTTTATACTATGTAGTGATTCGCATTAAGAATAGTGACGTCACATGCCCCCACGATTTGACCAATAAGACGTGATAACAGTTGTCTGCCATTGGTCAATATGACTTTTTCTCTCATTTACTCACGTCTCATTGGCCAGTTTAAGCTCTGAATATCATGACGTGACTATTTACTATGTAGTGATTTATATTCATGTTGCCCTCCTACATTGCCAGAGCGGCGTTTACAAGTGCCTGGAGAAAGAGTGCTCTGAGCTGGCGGCGTCGGTGCGAGACTCCGTGTCTTGCCGCCAGGGGGAGCTTGCGCTGCCCCTCGGGGACTCCGCCCGACAGCGCATGCGCCTCACGCATCAGGACCTCCGGGTAAGGGATATATGATACTAATACGCTCATAACGAATCATTTATTGATATAATCGAATTGATTTAGCAATAATTATGATATTATATGACGTTAGGAGTATCTATAACCGCCGAGAGTGTATGAGAGGATGTATGAATATCAATGAAGCGAAATTGGTCTGTCAGGATCGGGGCAAATGGGGATCCGTGATCTCTGCCTACCCCTCTACAGGGAATCAGGCGTGATGTGTATGTATGTATGTATGATATATATAAGAAAAATATTTACAAAAAAACAACATCAAAGGTAAAATAGCTTATTTAGCTCTTTGCTGATCTTTTAATTATAAGTATGATCATATTTAGGACACAATTACACCAGTTGAATTGGCCCTTTGGTAAGTTCATTTAAGACTTGTGTTAAGGGGTCTAGTCGACGTATATTTAAAAGATATATAAATATAATCAACAACCAAACTAGAAAGCAGAAGAAAAGCGTAGTTCTTAACTCTGCCTCTACCGAGAATTGAACCCACCTCACGATTAGCGTTTAGGGTAATTAACCAATCCCACCACGGAGGGTGTCTAAAATTATGGAGATAATTCTCCTAAGGACACACCGTGACAAGTGGTAAGCCGCGTCGTCATTTACAAGCAGTTCTCTGCTGTTTATAATCTATGCTACTATGATTGTAAACATAAAATCCTTAAATGGTTGCAATCCCTCACATATGAGCACACTGAAGCATTGTTAAAACCCATCATCTAAACATGTTTTATGTTAGTTCTTATGTACCAACTGCTGTTTTACCTCACTACAATTCTTTATAATTATGTGCATTTATTTGGGTTGAGCTTACCCATCCTAAGCTACAGGGCTTTGCCCTTTTTTAGGGGGTTTGTTCTTATGTATAATGTTAAAGTTTTTTGAAATAAACATTTTAACTTTTTTTTTTTGCTATTTGTATATGTATGTATGTTATTATTCGCAGCGTACAATCGAGGCGTCTGCACGGGAGTTGTCTTCCGTGTGTTCAGCGCTTGCCAGCAAGGGTGATGAGTGGTGGGCGGGTCGGGGACTGCCTCCAAACGACTGGCGGGGATTAGCTGCCTCTCTGCTCGTCGAGGTAAGTGCCTGCCGATTACAGCGTAGGAAATACGTATACACTTATAGACATTGTAAACTTTATTGTAAACCGCTGGGGTCTTAAAAGGGATATGAATTAGGTACTGTATATAAGTATACTTCAACAACTAGCACAAATAACAAAATACAACAACAATTTTCAACAACAACAAATTACAGCGTAGGAAATGTATACTTCAACAGATACCTTATTTTCAACCTCTGAGGACCAGTAAAGGGATGTTAATTAGGTACTATACAAGTCAAGGATATATAGCCATCTCATAGCCATAGAATCATTAAGTAAACAACTGCATTGATGGGCATTATCTCTGACTAACTCAAAAGAAATAACAAATACGTGAGCACAAGTATTTACATTTACCTGTGCATTCATGTTCGTTAGTCCTATTTGGAGTGGAGAGATCGTTGTAGGTATAATATGTGAATTGAAAAGCTTTTTATCCAATATAAGAGTCGAAAATATCACTTATTCAATATTAAAAAAAAATAGACATTTTAAAAAGATTTAATTATCCTAAAAATAAACCTAATCTTCTCAGTCACTTTAAGTTAAATTATCAAGGTCGTAATAGTATTGATATAAATTATTGCTATTGCTGTGCTTGCCCATTGTCTAATAGATTTTTTTAGACATTGACATGCCGGGAAGAAAGATAGCAAGTTATCAATCTATTACTATTTATTCACATTGAGTACTTACTATCTGGTCAACTTGTGAATTCGAGGTGGCCATAGAATTACTACCCTCGCATGGGCTAATTAATCAAAATAACGCTTTTTGTGTCTATTTAATATACTTATTATACATTCGCGTTAGTCTTTTAGTATCTATTTACTATACTTCTTATACTTAGATCTTTGACGCCTCGATATTGTCCCCCCTGGCGAGTGGGGAAGCGGCACATGCTCTTCGCGTGGAGGGAGGCAGTGGGGCTGCGGCGAGACGGTGGGAGCAACTCTGCGCCCCACCACCCGACGTACTGGCCCCCCATGGCACGGGCGATGGAGGGGATGGTAAGAGAAACTGAGATATATCTTTTTTTGTATTTGGACATTATTACACCAATTGAACTAGCCCCTTGGCAAGTACATTTAAGACTTATGTTAAGGGTACTATTCAACGTATATTTAAGAAATGTATACATATTATATATTGATAAATAAATATATAATCAACGGCCACACTGGAAAGCAGTAGAATAGTGTAGTTCTTAACTCTACCTCCACCGGGAATCGAACCTGAGACCTCACGAATTAGCGTTCAGGTGTCTAACCCATCGCGCCACGGAGGTCGTCATACTAATATTAAAGCTGAAGAGTTTGTTTGTTTATTAGTTTGAACACGCTAATCTCAGGAACTACTGGTTCGAATTCTAAAGTGTTTTTTGTGTTAGATAGACCATTTATTGAGGAAGCCTTTAGGCTATATAATATAAAAATCAAATTATAATTACAGTGCTATCTATGTTTCATATAATGAAAACTTTGATACAAATTATTTGATATTGCTTTGTATCATTATATGTACATTCACGTTCTTTAATCCCTTTCCCGATTAGAGTGTATGAGTCCAATGAAGCGAAAGTGGTTTGTCAGTGGGACAGATGGGAATCCGTGATCTCTGCCTACCCCTCTACAGGGAATCGGGCGTGATGTGTATGTATGTATGTTTAGGGTACAGGTAGGTATCATCAAGATGTTTTCCTTCTCCATAGTATTCGGTGCATTTCGCAAATGTATTTTTATTACAAAAATATACACATAGAAATAATTCCTAATTAATTAAATAATAGTAATAGTAATAAATTAATAGTAATTCCTTTCGCGGTGGACAGGACCTCGGATATAATATCTCCTAGGTCTTTTTTAGTATGAATGTTTGAGGTTGTGATGTCATATGGAACATTGGTGACGTGTTGTTAACCCCTAGCTCAATACATTTATGACCCCTAGTCGTTTGGTCGTATCTTTTAACATAGTGGAAAGAAATGTAGTTAGACTTAACGCGGGACACCCATATATTCAAACATAGATTGCCGTTGTGGGATTATCAGAAGCTCAGGTTTCTATATTCATAACTGAGTAACTCCATTAAAAAATTTTACAAGGACTATTCCAATTGCCTATTCTGAATGAGTTATAGATATGAGTTTGAGCTATTAGTTTTTGTCTATTCCTTCACCATATAAGTTTACATATTAAATTCCGTAGCTACCTTATGTCTTAAGATCTGCAATGTTAAAGTTATGTTTCTTATTTCAGTATGGTTCTGCAGTGCGGCGGTGCCACGTGGCTGTCGACCCTCTTTAGAAGCGTCGGCCGTGAACCCGCGTGCCTCCCCGCACCCCCCGCTACCGCAGTTACCCCTCGTAGCCCTGCTGTTACACAACAGGTAGGCAGAGTGTCCACAATCAAATTCGGAAGGTCTAATTTTCTATTAATTCAAGTTACATACTTTTTTTAATGGGGGAAACTAACTTATCAGTTTATTTAGAAGAGTTATAATCTATGGCTAAATTATAAAAAAATGTTTTCAACTAAAATTAATAATTAAACTATAAATAATTCAGTTTTTTGGGGCTTGACTCTGTATAGGTGGGTACAGGGTTCAAATCCCACTTGAGCATGTACCAATGAAAATGAAGGTTAATGAATTGCTTTATTAATTTTCGTAATAAAAATATATTTACGAAATGCGTCGAATACTACGGTGAGGGACAATATAAGTGAGTAAACCTACCTGTTCCCCGAACACGTAATAATTAGTGCTTGTAAATGACGACATGGCTTGCCACCTGTCTCATTGAGCGCTAACTATCTTGTCAACACGTGGGTTCGAGGTAGCCATTGAATAATACCTCCGCGATGCATTTCTTTCTTGTGTGTTTGTAGTAAAATAGATCTTTCTTCCTTCCTTGCAGAGATTCAGAGTCGCCAGTACCCTTGGACGCCGAGTGGTGTACAGAAGTCCTCAAGAGCTTGGACGACGCCCCAGATTGCGACGAACGGAGAGGTTAGTCCTTTGCGTATATACTAAAGACGCTCTATTAGCTATAGAAAAGAAGATAGATTTCAAGAAACTTGTCCCGTGAAAGTCTAGGAATGCTGAATGACTAAAGAGATGATGAAATATTATGGTGACAGCAACCTTTCAGAAATTGTCCATAGGACATAAAATACTCAATATTCACGCTAAAATGAGACTTAGGAGATATTATCATCCAATGTTGATATAATTTAACTATCTAGTCAACACGTAGGTTCGAGGTGTCCATAGAATTAACCTTCGCAATTGCGGAAATTGACACCTGAACCTCTGAACACCGCAAGGGTTAATTAATAGTCGTGAACGCGTTTGTCTCGTCTTATTTGTATGTAACTACATACATATATATCACGCCTGATTCCCTGTAGAGGGGTAGGCAGAGATCACGGATCCCCATTTGTCCCGATCCTGACAGACCACTTTCGCTTCATTGATATTCATATCCTCTCATACACTCTCGGCGGTTATAGGTACTCCTAACGTCACCTTTTTTTAATATAGCGTCTATCTGACTGTTATATGTCTTATTAGGCCTTATTTGTATGTAACTACATATAAGTACCTGCTATATTAATTACAGTAGAGCGTTACCGCGGCGGAGGCAGTGCGGAGGGTTTGAGCGTCACATCGCAGGACACCCTGGATGATGAGGACCTGCCTTCGGAGGACACGCCCTCCGAACACAACCACGAGGACGCTGCTTCTTCAAGGTGAGAAACTGAGAACGGACCACAAAAGCCAATCGGCTGTTCCAAACCAAAACCTAGTAAGAGCCATTTTGCCAAACCGCTTTTTTCGTATATAAAACTGCGTCTAATGCAAAAACGTTTGCTGCTCTAAAGCACTCAGATCCAAAGTTTATACTTATTAGTTCTATATAACTGTTTTCTTGTTGACAGGCATGTAATTTAGTTTGTTTTGCTCCGCCTGTAAAATTTTCTAAATGTCTCTTCATAAGGTTTTGCAATTGCAATTTTATTTCTCTATAGAGATATGAAAAATTCGACGTAGCTCAGTTGTTTGGAGCTTGACTCTTTGTGAGTAGGGTACAGGGTTCAAATCCAGATTGAGCATCTACCAATGGAAATGCTTACGCCTTACATACATATAATTTGTCAACCTGAAAATGTAAACCTGAACCTCTACTTTCCAAGGGTTAATTGTCATGAACGCGTTTATGTATTATAAACGTTTTATATTGTCTAAGTTTCTGTGGATGTGAATAAACGTTTTTATTATTATTACTTATAATACGTCTCAATAAAATCATATACGTTATTAAGTACCATTTTTTCCCTCGTCAGCCTGCTAGACGGTCGATCGGAGAGGTCTGCATGCCGTTGGACGCTGACAGGGCGCGGCGTGAGGCTCCGAGCTGACCTCGCGAGTCCCGAAGACGCCACCCTGGACTCCGAGATAGGACACATCGGGACCTCTGTGTGAGGGACCTCACTACCGACTTTAACTACCCTAACTACCGTGGGTTATGATGGGTGGGATTTGGGAGGGGTTAAGTTAACTATTAGTTTGAGGGATTTCAAGAACGGTTAAAACTACTACCATAACTGTTAAAATGACTACTATGACTACTGGTAATGTATTATATATATTATTATGTAGGATCACTAACTTAACTGTGTCTACCTTTCATGTGTAAACCGGAGTGTTATTATAACAAAAATTTGTAGGAACAACTTCACTACCCATAAATATTTAGGAACACTACCATAACTACTAACTACCTTGACTACCCGGTATAGATAAAGAGGGTGTTACATACATAAAGTATGTTACTGCTACCCTTACTCTACCAAGAGCTAATTCAATTGGTAACATCAGAGTCCTAAATTATGTTAACAAGAAACATAATATCAGTGACTATTTATTCATACTATGTTGTAGGAGGTGACTAAGGGATTTTATGTATTACCTACAGTCCTTTTATTGCCTCCTATAACATGCCAGGAAGTAAAGATAATGTATTCTTTTACGTCCCAGATTGACATGAGATTGAGGCTTAAAGTTTTGCGTATGTATAAAATCGTAAACCTAATTTTGAAATTATTTGTTGCATTTATTTTTTAAATCAATCATGAAGTTTAAGTAATCATTTTTTTTTATAATAATAATAAATATTTGCATACTCTTATAAATATCTTAACCATGACAAAGAATAATATATTGACCAAAAAGGTTCCGGAAATGACAGAAATTGAAAAAGTTATCTATAAATAAAAAAGTGATATAGAAATGTCAATTTATATATGTATGTCTCACCCCATTTTCATCTAATACTACTTCTGTAGTATCATTAGTATTTTACAAATTCTAAACATGACTTATTTATATGCAAATATCTGTAATTTGCTTTTCTGCAATTTTAGTTTAATTATTATTACTATACTTAAACTTACAAAGGGACTAGTACAATTGGAGTATAGTGTCCCAACTATTATTAGATTTTGACTGAAAAGGTTTATTTTTGCTCATGTAAACATTAAATTCAGCTACATATCCCACGAACCACGGATTCTTTGAAAAATTATGATTTGTAGATGTGTTTTAAAACATACATAGAAAACAATAGAATCATAAGACCAGGTTGAATAGTTTAAAGTGGACATATGACGTAATCAATGACAACGAAATCTTCAAAAGTGATAGCAAGTTTTTGTGTGAGAAAAGTTTGCTTTAAAAAGAAAAAAAATAACACGAAATAATTACTGCATTTTAAAAAAAAATACATGGAAATTCACAAAATTTTGTTGAGAACTTTTACCATGTTCATACATGAGAAGGTTTATGAAAAAATTCATGTTTTTTTTTTATTGATACTCGAAAGAATAAAAATAATATGTAAGTCTAGTCTCTAAAAGTATATTTTTCTCTATTGGTAGTTTTAGATAGAGTTGTATAGGGCAACCCCGTGTTACTGCCAATCGCCTACTTAATGGTAGAATGTACCAGGACGCCATTTTTAAATTATTATTGTTAAGCTAGAGTGGAAGCGGTATTTGGTATTAATATTATGATAAGAAACGTATATCCGGAAGTTTTTTTTTCAAATATTACGAGTTCTTTAATTTTTGCGGAGAGGACAAACGTCGTTATGCCTGCCTTTTTGTAGCATGGGGCTAACACCAATTAATCCAGATATCCAATTCCCAGCAACACCATTAACTTGAATCATCAATTGTAACACTGGGATTTTTATTTCCATTACTTACTATTGTACAATCTACAAGTGTATTATACAATATACAACCAAGTGTATTTATATGAAGAGATGATTGAAATAGAGATATTATTTGGTATTATTTTCTTGTGGTCCTTAGTCTCCTACGACATGTCGGGGAGAATTGGTTTTTTTTTTATTCCTACATAACTATATAGCTATTTTTTACTCCTAACTAGCACGGAACAAAATAACCATAACTACTTACCAAAAGATACTTGCACTTGAAATTATTAAACCAAATACCGCTCACTAAGAACTTTTCCTATTTACCACGAGCATCGTAGCTTAGAATAGTTTTATAGAATCGCACTGAAATTATTGCCTTTGATTTACAATTTTTGATATAATTTCTTAGATGTAGGTTAGGGTAATGCTTCTAGATGTAAATCCTTAGTGGGATGCTGCTTAAGATGTAAAACGATAGTGTTGTGCCTCAATCGAACTAATAGAGATTAAACCCCGTTGAAAAGGCGCCAGTGAATTAGAAATGTAGCCGATACTGAAAAACAATTGTACATTATATAGATGCCATTAATTCAAATTGCTATGATAATATTTATACATAATATGTATATGTTAATAACGCTATTACGAATGATCAATCTGTGTATCTAGTCTTTTATTGAATTTCTATGTAAAATTTTATTTGAATGAACTTGTATTTTTAATACTATTAAGAATCAAATAGATTCAATTTATTTACTTTTTTTTCAAATTTGACTTCTTCGTTATTCAAAAAAATGTGTTATTGTCTTTAGTTATTTATATAAATAGCTTTATTGTCTGCTCAAAAATATATCATGTGTTTTATTTCTTATTCTACTAGATAAAAAATCAATGGCTTTTTGTGCCTGGATTAAATCAAAGTTTATTTTCTATATTTTATCTCTATGTGCAATGTATATAATATTTAATAATTTATAATTTAATTCGCTGCTTTATTACACTTGCATTGATATAGTATAGTTTTGTCCAAGTAAATATGGTAACATTAAAGTTCCGAATGTCGTTGGTCAATTCAAGTTTGTAATGATGCCATGAATAAGTTAGTGTTGCAATACTCCATGACAAATTAAGCTTTAGCTAACGTAAGACTTAGTAATTGTAAGATGATAAATTTATCTAGGTAAGATAGGTTTTAATTGATATGACGTCAAACTGATTGCCTCATTTTAACCAAATTACGTTTTGGCTATGTGTTGTTTTATTTAACGTTTATTTATTTTATATAAAGCAATTTATTTTAATGTCTTAGAATATTCTATATAGAAAAACTATCATGTAAGTTAACATGAAAATCGCCCAACATATAAATTGAAATATATTAATAATTTCGCATACTGACAGTATAAACGATACCTGCCGTTTATTGGTACTTTTGACGCCTCCCTCGCTAAAACAAGATGACAATAATTTGAAAACAGTAGGTAGAGTACCCGCCACATAAGGTGGCAGTTGGAGGCGTCGCCACAGTCGCGTAATCCAGTGTTGCCAGTAAACACGCCAAAACTAGCACTCACTGTGCCATACGGCTCGATACATTATATTGAGGTTTCATTTGTAACGATCTTTGGTTGCAGAGCTATAAACTCAAATAAAACAAATTAATATACCAAAGTCAAAAGTCAAAATATTTTTATTCAAAATAGGCCCTATCATAAGCTCTCTTTGAAAGTTATTTTATGATCTAAGTACAAATTAAAAAAACTATATATTGACAAAAGGAATATATATGAGTGAAGTGGAAGGGCGGTTACGTAGGGGCCGGCCTAATAAGACATATATGTAACAGTCAGATAGACGCTATATTGAAAAAAGGTGACGTTAGGAGTACCTATAACCGCCGAGAGTGTATTAGAGAATGTATGAATGTCAATGAAGCGAAAGTGGTCTGTCAGGATCGGGACAAATGGGGATCCGTGATCTCTGCCTACCCCTCTACAGGGAATCAGGCGTGATGTGTATGTATGTATGTAAAAAAACTATTTCAAACATGGCACTGAGCATTGTCTTTACATATTTTTACCGAGGTTAGTTCACCAACCATTTCGGCTGCTCAAGATGCCACGTCATGAAGACCACGACCGCTCTGATAAGAGCGTAACGATTGAGAAGAAGAAGTTCAGCGGAGACCCTTGGAGAAGAACTAACAAGAAACTCCAGAAATCAATTTATTATAATCACCCTTAACAAACATAAAAATTACAAAGAGTGGGCAAAAAACACAACGCTGGTAATACTAAATTTACCTTTCATACAAAATAACACGCAATGGCGGAAACGTCAAATTTAGTTCCAAGTTTGGCTACTGCCACCTTATGTGGCGGGTACTCTATTGTTTGAACTGTTGGGCTAGGACGTAACTCCAGTCAGTTTTATGATCCATAGATAATCTTCACTGCAGCAGTTTCACACAGAAATAGTAATTTGGTCCACTAATACAAAGATAGCTTAATTTGTAACCTGTTAAGGTATATGTACCTAAGTCTCCCTAAATAACAATATATAATATACCTATTAGGAATATTGGTACGTTTTCTTGTTGTAAGTTTTTCTGGGCTTTCAGTATGGCCAATACATTGAAGTAAACCCCACGATCGGTCCGTCGATTTAATGAATATTTTTGATGCATTTAACCAATGATTTGTGTTAGTTTGATGTGTTGACTTTTTGTGCAGCTGTAAGTGATGTTTTTTTCAATAAAAGTATTATATTTGTAGTACAGTTCTTTTTATTTAAATCCTACAGAATATACCTGTACATGTATTCATGTCCGTACACTGTGGTTAGATACACTTATGGTCGGAGGTTTGGTTTCACTGAACGGACCACCCGGCATCAATAGACTTTAGTAGGCTCAAGAACATCCATTTCTTTTGGGGTAATGTAACATGTTTTCATTTCATTTGGGGTAAGCAGAACCTTGGAAAAGACACCCTAAAACTCATATATCTAAAAATATAATAAAAAAGTACAAACAAATTAACAAAGTGATTAAAAAGACTTCAGTTAAACTAAGAAGAATAAAAAGGGTTAACATTAAGAAACAGTATAGGAATATTAACTATATCAGTGCCATAACCGATTATAAATCCCAATGTAAACTTTTAAATAATAAAATAGATGAGTTACAAGACTCACTTGCATCTATAAGGTATAAATATGAAATGGCCCAAACTGAGATAGGGGAACATAGCCAGGCAATGGACAAACTCCTATCATTGAGTGCATCTAACGTTGATGCTTTTAACAATCTAGTTAAAGATGGATGTATGTGCGGCGGCCACTTGTGTGATGCGAAAGGGTATGTTTGTGTCGAGCCTGTGGCAGAAACACTTGTGGACTGCTCAGTCACAGAGGTGGCTAGGTGTGAGAATGTCAGTCTTAGTGGACAGGGAGGCAAGGTAATCTATTGCGATGAGATAGGTAGAAATGTAGGAAGGTACCTAGGGGCCATTATGGATGGGCCAATACAAAACTGTTGCTACCCAGGAGCATCTTTAGCTCAACTTATAGATAATATATGTAAGAACAAAAGTGATTGGAATAAAACCATAATAATTTTATGTGGTAGGCGCGGAAAACTTAATAAACTGAAATTAGTTCGTTTATTTGATAATTTGATGTCAAAACTTAAAAATAAATTAGTTTTATGCACTTTGCCTTACTCCTCATCGTTGTCAGCTGAAGAAAATAGGGCTAGGCATGGGCTGAATTGCTGCTTGCATACTATGTGTATGCATAGTGGTAATTTAGACTATGTTGACATTAATTGTATAATTAAGAATCAAATGAAATTAAAAAATAATTTATACTTTTTGTTTAATAGCTGTAAGAGACAGGTAGCAACATCGCTACATTATTCTTTATGTAGACTAACCAAAGTTTTGGTTTCTGACCAGGCCCCTATTGGCCAGAATACCCAATTGGGTAATGACTTTTCCCTAGAAAAAGTTCCAGGGAATAATTTTAATTTAAATTAATAAAGCAGACAAAAGAGATAGACTCTGGCAAATTAAATAAGTTGGTAGTAGCGCCTGACGTCACTTTAGTGCATCAGAACATACAAGGTTTATTAGGTAAAGAATTAGAAGTCGAGCTTTTTTTGGTTTCTTGCGGGGTAGGAATATTTTGTGTGACGGAGCATTGGGCGAGGTCCTTTCAATTAATGTTTGGTTTTAGAGCCCACAAGGTTGCAAGTTCATATTGTAGGAACAGTGCAATTCGTGGGGGCTTCCTAATATTGGTTCATAATGATATTAAATTTAAGGAACGGAAAGATATTGTTAGTTTCTCTATTGAGCGAGTAATAGAATTGTCATGTATAGAGATGGAGGATGTTATAATTTTGTGTGTTTACAGACCGCCCAATTCAAACTATTTAGACTTTGAAAAATGTATGGAGGAAGTGCTTCTTAGACTACTTCAGAAATGTAAGCGCCTGATAGTGTGTGGTGACTTCAATGTTAATATACTTGAGGACACTACGGTTTGTATAAATTTTCTAACTTTATTTTTAAGTTACAATTTGAGACATAATTTTGATCAACCAACTAGAATCACAAGCACCTCCTCTACTTGAATTGATAATATATTTAGCGATTTTAGTTTGTCACATACAGAACTTGTTACGGACATTAGCTCTGACCACCATGGTCAGATGATTAAGTTTAGGTGTCACCGAAAAGTCCAGCCTAGGAATGTTACTTGCATTCCTGTGACGGGGGCTCGCTTAGTTAATTTCAGGGAAAACGTTTTAAGGCGTTTCCCTATACAATTAGAAACCGATACTCCAAATAATATGTATAGCTCATTTTTCAAAATTATTGACATTGAATATAAAAAAATTTTTAAAACAAAGAGTTTTAAAATAACCAGTAAAAGATCTTTCTGTGATTGGGCAACTAGAGGTATAAAAATTAGTAGACAGCGGTTATATGAACTATATAAAGAAAAATCTGTAAATTATTGCCCAGATTTTCAAAACTATATAAGAAGTTATTCTAAGGTCTTCAAAAAAGTTTGTGCTCAGGCCAAAAAATTGTACATACAGAATAAAATAAAAAATGCCACTAATGTAGTGAAGGAAACCTGGAACACAATTAAACTTGAAAGTGGTAAAGATGTCTCTCACGTTCATGAACCAAAACTTATAGTTGGTAAAAATGTAATCACAGACCATCAGCAGATCTCAAGTGTGTTTCAGGATTTTTTCTCTAATATTCCTGTCTCTATAACTAAGCCACTAAATGCTTGTTCAGAGAGTTCTACATATATATTAGAAAGGAATGTGCCGAAATTTGACAGTGTTTTTAGTTTCAGAGAAATCAGTACTATAGATGTCATCAAATGTTTTAAATCACTCCAGAAAAAGAAAACATCTGATCTGTGGGGCCATTCAGTAAAGGTTTATTCAACCATTGTAGATTTAGTTGCACCTGAGTTGAACATTATATTTAATCAATGTGTTAAATGCGGAGAGTTTCCTGATCAGATGAAATACGGTAAAATCATTCCATTATTTAAATCTGGTAGTACCACTGACCCTGCTAACTATCGTCCTGTCTCAATACTACCAGCTTTTAGCAAAATATTTGAGAAACTTATTCTAAATCAATTGCTAGTTCATTTTAACCGTTATAATATTTTTAATAAGCAACAGTTTGGTTTTACAAAGGGTCGTTCAACAACAGATGCTGGGGTTGATCTTATGAAATATATATTTGAGTCTTGGGAGGAGGCAAAGGATACTCTGGGTGTCTTTTGCGATCTTTCTAAGGCGTTCGATTGCGTGGACCACAAAACTCTGATCATGAAGCTTAAGCATTACGGTATAGGTGATAGGGCACTGGATCTAATTGCATGTTACCTGGGGGGAAGGATCCAGAGTGTTGAATCGGCGGAGCTAGATCGAGCGGCAGCTCGGCTGAAAATTTGTGCACGCAGCCATTGTGGAGAAATTGACCAAAATCAGTTTTTGGTCATTTTCTCCACAATGGCTGCGTGCACAAATTTTTTTTTACCATACACAATTATACGACGTCATACACTAAATATCTGCATAATTAAAATCTTTAAATTCAACAACATTCCGCTGCGCGAACGCACACCATAGCAGCCGAGCTGCCGCTCGATCTAGCTCCGCCGATTCAACAATCTGGATCCTTCCCCCCAGGTAACATGCAATTAGATCCAGTGCCCTATCACCTATACCGTAATGCTTAAGCTTCATGATCAGAGTTTTGTGGTCCACGCAATCGAACGCCTTAGAAAGATCGCAAAAGACACCCAGAGTATCCTTTGCCTCCTCCCAAGACTCAAATATATATTTCATAAGATCAACCCCAGCATCTGTTGTTGATCGACCCTTTGTAAAACCAAACTGTTGCTTATTAAAAATATTATAACGGTTAAAATGAACTAGCAATTGATTTAGAATAAGTTTCTCAAATATTTTGCTAAAAGCTGGTAGTATTGAGATAGGACGATAGTTAGCAGGGTCAGTGGTACTACCAGATTTAAATAATGGAATGATTTTACCGTATTTCATCTGATCAGGAAACTCTCCGCATTTAACACATTGATTAAATATAATGTTCAACTCAGGTGCAACTAAATCTACAATGGTTGAATAAACCTTTACTGAATGGCCCCACAGATCAGGCCCCACTAAATATCTGCATAATTAAAATCTTTAAATTCAACAACATTCCGCTGCGCGAACGCACACGCTGCTATGGGTGTTCCGCAGGGTTCCATTCTTGGGCCCTTCCTTTTCTTAGTTTATATAAATGACTTACCTTATTTAAGTCAGGGCCGTTGCCACATGGTGTTGTTTGCGGATGACACTTCTATATTGTTTAAAGTTAACAGAGGAAAAGACGAAACGGAGAGAATATGTGGGGTGATTTCAGAGGTGGAACAATGGTTTAGAATAAACAATCTTGCTTTTAATTGTAATAAGACAAAATGTGTACGGTTTACTTTGCCAAATGTTAGGAGCTCAACTACTAGCATCGTAATTAATAATGTGGCTTTAGATATTGCGGGGTCCACTACCTTCTTGGGGGTCACAATGGACTCAAAATTACAGTTTAGTGAGCACATCAGTAGTCTGGCGAAAAGGCTAAGTTCTGCAGCCTATGCGGTTAGGAAAATAAGACACTTGACTGACGTGAATACCGCGAGACTTGTTTATTTTAGTTATTTCCATAGCGTCATGTCATACGGGCTTCTTTTGTGGGGCAATTCTGCTGATATTAATTCAGTATTTGTGCTGCAGAAGAGAGCCATTCGCTCGATCTACCGTATGGGCCCTCGTGAATCTTTAAGAGATGTCTTTAAGAGATGTGTTTAAGACAATAAATATACTCACTGTGGCTTCTCAATATATATATGATAACTTAGTCTATGTTAAAAAAAATATTAATGATTACAGGCTTGTAAGAGACATGCATAATTGTAACACACGCAATAAAAACAAATTGTATTATAGTGGCTCGAGACTAAAAAGAATAAACAATTCGTTTATGGGCCTGGGCATAAAAATGTATAACAAACTTCCAGAGTCTATAAAGTCCTTACCTCTAGACAAATTTAAAGTTTGCACTAAAGCGACGTTGATCGAGAAGGGCTACTACAAAGTGAAAGATTATCTAAATGATGTTATGTGACGTTTCATCTTGGTGTGATTGCAGCCTCACGATGCATGTTCTTATTGGGACACCTTTAATATGTTGCTCATAATATTCGTTGGTTGCTAGTCAGGCTGCAGTCTCATTCTGATGGATTATTTAATTAAGTTGTATTGTATTGAAATATGTCTGCAGAGTTTCTTGGCATTTCTTCTCTGCAGGATTTTGCTTTACGAAATGCCATTAGTTTAATTAGATTTATTTAATATTTTTATTTCAATTGATTAACTGTAATGACAACTTTTCCGATGGAAATGTTTTTCTTTTTTTTTTTGACCTTCAATAAGTGATTTTATGATCCTGATATTGAATAAAAAGAATTTCATTTCATTTCATTTCACAAACACGTTCACAACCTTTAAACTTTGTGGGATTGTCTGAGGCGAGGTAATTGCGTAGGTAGTAGTTCTAAGCCACCTCGAACCCACGTGTTTAACCAGATACTCAATGTGGCAGATGGTAAGACGAGTTGCCATTTACTGACTGACAGAACCTTGGAGACATTCATATACTATAGGCTTACCCATAGATGCTCACATTATATAAGATTATATAGGAAAACATCTTCAATTAGAAAAAAAAAAAAAGTGCAATTCGACTAGGTAAATAAATAAAACAACATATTAAATGGAATTGAAAATTTATTAAACCTACCTACCTATTAATAATATTTTCCGCTTCTCTGTTACAAAGTTTTAATTATCACATGGATTACAAATTTTCGAAAATTTCTCCGTGGAAACTACCAATAAGATTATTGTGACAGATTCAACGAACGTCGCTACAAACAATAATCGCTTCAAAGAAAAGAACCGAGAACGCTACAAGCTTAACCTCAACGATACTCTTAAAAACAAAATTTTAAACAATTTGTTGCGCCTACCTACCTAGTTAATTAAATAATTGATAACCGAGCGACGAAACCAAATCAAGGGTACAATATAATACCATATTATGCTGCAACAATCGATCCTTTGGATAACTCATGCTACTCAAATGCATATTTATTAAAAGTACGGAATAAGTTCGGAACACAGCGGTTTGAATCGATTAAAACACTATTCTTATAAATTGAAAACGCGTAAATATTTTATCTGTGTTACAAAGTTGAAAAACTACATATAAAAATGCTTTTTACTTAAGATACATACAAACAAGATTCTTGAATTCGATTGCTAATAATGAGTACACGTAACCTTAATAAGTTATTCAGATAATAGTACTTTTACTTAGATTTAATATTTGTTACAAAAATATTTTAAACGTTAACAAAATAATATTGGAAAAGTTTAGTAGATATAAAATTACTACGAGATTAATGTATGATATACTATTTTCATTGAATATATTGCAAAAATAGGTTGACCGCACTCATCATTGCCAATCGCAAAGTCGCCAGTATTTCGTACTTTCAAAAAACATTTACACTTACAATTAAGGATAATATCGAATAAACTAATAATAAAATGTAAAGAAACAAAATGAACAACAAGTGACTCCCGTTGCTCGGAACAAGCGAAAGAGCGCTTCTCGCGATTTCTCAATTTGCCACCCATGACTTCGCTCCATAACATGAAAACGCAAAATCCTTCGCCAACAACCAACTATACCGAAACACAAACACAAGTCACACTACACACCACAGATACGTAGAAGAGAATTTCAAATATCCTTTACAAATTTATTGCAATCAAAGCCACTAAATATACACGGAGAAGCTCAAAATCTACGAGAAACAAACGATTTATCATTAAATGCACGCGGCACACGCCGTGCGACGCACACGATTCGTAGGAAGATAAAAAAATATGTCTCTACTAACACCTAGGCGGCAGGAGCGGGGCCTCGCCGCACAAGCTTACAAACATTGTAATCGTTACACATCTATATCCATAATGCATAATTTATTAAGTGACCCCAAACGACGTACTTTCACAATCATTCCATCCTTTATACCAAAAATACTGCCATCTGCGAATCACAACAACGAGATAAACTACCAATTTATTAAAAACTTTTACGTCATTTTATCAATACTTTCGAAATAATTGTGAAAGTAAGCTTCCTCATTCTATTTGATTATTAATCAAGGAAAAAATCTGTGAATTATAGCTTAGATTTTATAAACTATGTAAAAAACTATTCTAAGATTTTTAAAAAGGTTTGTGCCCAGGCCAAAAAAATTATACTTACAGAAAAAAATAATAAATGCCACAAATGTTGTCAAGGAAACTTGGAACATAATTAAATTTGAAACTAATAAAAATGTCTCTCATATAAAAGAACCTAAACTAATAGTTAATAAACAGTGTAATTACAGACCAACTACAGATATCAAATGTATTTCAGGAATATTTCTCCAAAATTCCTATATTAATAACTTCGCCACTAAATTCTTGCTCAGAGACTGCTAGAAATATAATAGAAAATAATGTACCTCATTATAATAGATGTTTTGATTTTAGACAAATCAGCCCGGTTGATATTATCAAGAGTTTTAAATTGCTACAGAAAAAGAAAACTTGTGATCTGTGGGGTCATTCGGTTAAGGTGTATTCTGTCATTATGGATCTGATTGCACCTGACCTGACCATTATTTTTAATCATTGTATAGAATGTGGTGAGTTTCCTGATCAGATGAAATGCAGCAAAATTATCCCATTATTTAAATCTGGTAGTAACACTGACCCAGCTAATTATCGTCCAATATCGGTACTACCAGCAATTAGCAAAAATATTTGAAAAACTTATTCTAAATCAACTACTAGCACATTTTAGTCAATATAATATCTTTAATAAACAACAGTTTGGATTTTTAAAGGGTCGATCAACAACCGATGCTGGAGTTGATCTTATGAAATTTATATTTGGGGCCTGGGAGGAAGCAAGGGATGCTCTGGGTGTTTTTTTGCGATCTCTCTAAGGCATTCGACTGCGTCCACCACGAAACTCTGATCATGAAGCTGAAGCATTACGGTTTGGGTGATAGGGCACTTGATCTGCTTGTTTGCTACCTGAAGGGAAGGGTCCAAACAGTAGAAATTGGCGGAGCAAGATCTAGTGGCAGCTCGGCTGTTATGGGTGTCCCGCAGGGTTCGATTCTTGGACCCTTCCTTTTCTTGGTATATATTAATGATTTGCCATATTTGACTCAGGGCCGTTGCCACATGGTGTTGTTTGCAGACGACACCTCTATATTATTTAAGGTTAACCGGGGAAAGGACGAATCGGCATCAGTAAATGAGGTTATTTCGGACGTGGAGCACTGGTTTAGAGTAAATAATCTTGCGTTTAATTCTAATAAAACGAAATGTGTGAGATTCACATTGCCCAATGTTAGAAATTCTAGTACTAACATTGTAATCAATAGTGTGGCATTGGATATTGTTGAGTCCACAGTCTTCCTGGGTATCACAATAGACTCAAAATTACAGTTCGGGGGGCACATTGGTGGTCTAGCGAAGAGGCTAAGTTCTGCTGCCTACGCGGTAAAAAAAAATTAGACACCTGACAGACGTGGACACAGCGAGACTTGTGTATTTTAGTTACTTTCATAGCGTCATGTCATACGGGCTTCTTTTGTGGGGCAATTCTGCCGATATTAATTCAGTATTTGTGCTGCAGAAGAGAGCCATTCGCTCGATCTACCGTATGGGCCCTCGTGAGTCTTTAAGAAATGTGTTTAAGACAATAAATATACTGACTGTAGCTTCTCAATATATATATGATAACTTGGTCTATGTTAAAAAAAATATAAATGATTACAAGCTTGTAAGAGACATGCATAATTGTAACACACGTAATAAAAATAAATTGTATTATAGTGGCTCTAGACTAAAAAGAATAAACGATTCGTTTATGGGCCTGGGCATAAAAATGTATAACAAACTGCCAGAGTCTATAAAGTCCTTACCTCTAGATAAATTTAAAGTTTGCACTAAAGCGACGTTGATCGAGAAGGGCTACTACAAAGTGAAAGACTTTTTAAATGATGTTATGTGACGTTTCATTTTTGCGTGGTCATGGCTTCCCGTTCCAGTTCTTATTGGGACTCCCTTACGTTTGTTGTTAAACTCTATTTGTTGACATATAGCTCATATAAATATGTATGCACGTATTTGTATATCATTAGTAATGTATTAAATCGTTAGTACGGTATCATATGAAGGCGTTCGTGATAATGTCGTATTGCTTCGGTTACACTCATGTCGCTCGCAGCCACTGCCGATGGCGTCGCCGTTTGCATCAATCGCTCTCCACTCTACTCATTTAAATACTTTAGAAACTTTAATTGAAAATACCATTATTTATGTCGCATTGCGCTCAAATTCGGTCAGCGATTGATCCAAATGCTCGACTCTTAATATACTTTTCGATTACAATTTGAAAACACTACTTATCGCTAACTTAATTATTAATATTTTAGTTATACAAATATAAAAGATCTAAATTTGTTGCCATTAAAAATTTCCACATAAATAATACAGATTACAACGATAACCCTCTATATAAAAAAGATTTCAAGAGTTTCAATATCATATATAAAATTGTGTTACTTCGATATATTTGCAATTAGTACAAAAGTTGTCCGTTACGCTTACTAGATAATTATTAGGTTAATTTTGATACTGAGTGTCCTCCTTCGCTGAATGCCTTTGCCCGCCGTCCAACGAATGCGCCGCGCATCACGAGATTCTCCAGTGTATAAAAATACCCAAATATAAATAAAAAAACACCCAGGAATGTACATTTTCGAAATTCAGTATAAAATATCGTTCACTCACATCGTTTACTATAACTCTTTATCAACATAGGCATTCGACGCATCTGTTGGAGGGCGGGCCGCTTTTCCCCAAGTTGGTCCTACTTATTACTACAAGTGAATATGCTTCGACCTCTGGGCGAAAATTAATAAAAAACCTAAACTTTGGTCTCGGGGTGACACCCGAAAACAACTATAACTATAGTTTTAATATCCTTTACCGTTCTACGACTAAGTAATGATTTAGTAATAAAAAACTAACATTTATCAATGAAAAACCTAACCTAAACGTTTATTAGAGTTTTGACACTACATTTGTTATTGGCTTCGCAACCAAGCCCTAAATATCCCAAGCGAGTGATTCTTACGTAGAAAAATACACCTTCTATAGAGCTACGTTCGTGCGTCTCTTCATAGTCAATATTCATACAACGTAAGTGAAGGAGTCATAAGAAAATGACCTTAGATTCCTAATAACTAAATCGGGAATAAAGTAGTAAAGAAATAATCATTATTTATGCTTTCTGGTTTATTAGGGGTTAATTTGTTGATAGTTTAGTAAAGTTGATTTGTATAAAGTCATTTTGAAGTCACTAGTGTCTGTTCGTAACGTTTGATTATTTTATATTTTGTTTGATTACTCAAATAGTAGGAATGCCAAATTTATTAATTATTTATTCATTTTTATGAATTTTTCAATAAACGTGACTGTTACACTTATATAAATTAATAAGTTAATCAGGTGAGAAGATATTTAATCGCAATATTCATATCAAAATATATTCAACGAGAGAAAACTCAGAAATTAATGACATGTTGCTCATAATTTTGTTATTGGATTATTATTATTTTCTTCTACAATTTCTACAAAAATCACTGATAATTTCTTAGTAAATGCCACATTTTAAGACATAATATTATTAAAACTATAACAATCTCTGCGAACTACATTTGATCTTAATTTATTCTCTCTTTCGTATTAAAAATTTAATTATACTCTTTAGATTTATAGAAACTTATTGCACAAGAAGTTTTAGTGATTTTACGTCTATTTAAATGCTGCGAAATAGACTTAAATAAATTAAATACACTTAAAATATAGATTAAATTAATGTTATTTTGAACTTGATTAATTTGATACCACATGGGATGTCTAAATGCAATTCTTTAAACGTTTTCTCTTATCCTGACACAACATAATCTATTTTGAAATTTCAATTTTAAATACAAACAATTTTAGGACTAATAATACTTGTAATCATGTTATAAGAACCAACACATTGGTCATGGAATATACCAATTGACAATTGAAACCTTAATCAATTAACTCATACAAAAAAGTATGGTAATGTTATATATAGGTATAAGGCGGAGACATGGGAATTCAATATTAGAATAAACTGAATTGAATGATACGTGAATGAAAAAAATATATAGCGAAATAATTCTCCAATTTCATATTATTATGATGTGGGTAAAGAATAATGCAAAAGATTCAGGTACCAACGTGAATCTTTAAAAACTACGCACGTAAATAATTTAGAATTAAAAAACTAATTCATTAGTTAACCTAATTTAACATGATAAGACTATTAAAAACGATTGAAATGTGTTGAAAAGAGGGCTATTTAGACATAGTAATCTCTTGAATTATTAAATTGTGTTACTCGAAATGAAGCATTAAAATTCACATATTGTTACCAAACTACGATATCACAAGTCCCATGGGGTATTCAAACAAACAGATAAGTTAATATTACTTGTCATGCGAACGTAGTTATCATATTTCTACAGGAAGTGAATGCAGTCGTCATTAGTACCATAGCGAGGGATACACCAAGCATTAATCTACTGATATATTGAGAAAATTTATAATGGATGTAATTTGTTCAATACATGAGTCAAATATTTAATTTATGTTTTACTAAACAGAGCTAATGGTCAAATTAATCTATGAATTAGTTCAATAACTGCTTTTGGAGGATAACACAACAAATGCCTGCAGCATTGAGATTCAACTGTGGAACCCTGCGTTCCATTTAAGCTATTTTATTTAAGTGCGAAAGCAATTTATAGATAAATTTTCCAATAATATATAATATAGCGATATTGTGTATCAAACTGATTAATGCTATACTGATAGTTAATTAATTATTGCCTACGAAATAAGTCAAGACATTAGGTACTTCAGGTCAAGTTAAATTTAATTAAAAAATTAAACTAATTCGAATAAGAAATTCATGTTCGTCAATCGTCGGAGGGAAAAGTCTTTGGTTACGGGCGTCATTCGTGAGAAGAGAATCTAATAAGTCAATGGGAACCTTAGACGTTAGAGCTTACAAAAATATAGCACACGAAATACGAAGTAATAATACAAGTGGTACAGGGACACGCCATAGAGAGGAGCCGAGCGGCCAGCGGAAGAGCTCTCCGGCCAGCGCACGGGGCTGCTCCTGCGCCCATCCAACAGCTACGTACAAAAATATACTTTGAAGGGTTATATCACACTCGCTCACGAGCTCACGAGAGTAGCACTATTGGGAGCGAGGGGCGGCTAACGATGGTGGGTCAATGCCGCTGCACGGGCGTCTGGCAGTAGGGGCACTCGAGGGCGCTGGCGGCGCAGCCCTCGCACAGCACGTAGTGGTTGCAGGGCGCCAGCGTGACGGCGCGCGGCTGCTCCTCGCAGCGCATGCACTGCTTGGCCGTCTCCAGGTACAGCACGTGGTCGATGTCCTCCAGCTGAGCACGCGCCTGCGCCTGCAGCGCCTTGAGGGCGGGCAGCGGCAGGGTGCGGGGGTCGGGGCGCCTCGCGGCCGCCAGCTCCCGGCGCAGGGCGGCGGCGGCGGCCACGGCCTCGTCCCGCTGTCGCTCGGCGCGCAGGGCGGCGGTGCGCGCGTCGTCCGCCTCCCTCTGCCAGGCGGCGCAGGCGGCCCTCGCTTGGGCGATGCGCTCGTCCCAGCGCGTGGCGGCGGCCCTGACGGCGGCCACCTCGGTGCGCAGGCGGCTCACCTCGTTGGGCTCGTCGTAGCGCAGGAAGCTGTTGGTGGCGGGCGTGGTGTAGGCGTGCAGGTTGAGCGCCTCGCCGTCCGCCAGCTCCCGGTCGAGGGAGGCCACGAGCGAGAGGGGCTCCTCCAGCTGCAGCTCGTCCAGCGCGTTGCCCACCACGTCGGTGAGGAGGCTGGCGTCGAAGGCGGCGGCGCGCGGCTGCGCCCACACCGAGGAGGCGGAGGGGGCGCCCTCGGCGAAGGCGCTCAGCGAGGTGATGAGGTGGTTCCGCTGGGAGGAGCCGCTGCCGGTGGAGGCGCACTCGGAGCCGCTGCCGCTGCCGTTGCTGTGCAGCAGCATGGCGGGGGGCAGGGCGGAGGGCGCGGGCGGCAGGGCGGGGGGGGCGTCGCTGAGCTTCTTGTCGGGGGGCGGCAGGGCGCCGGAGAGCAGCTCGGCGAGGCTGGTGGCGCAGTCGAGGTGCGCGGGGGGCGGCGGCTGCTCGTCGGGCTCGACGTGTGCGAAGGCGCAGAAGAGGCCGCGCGGGCAGTAGCCGGCCTGCTGCACGTCGTTGCACTTGGTGGACTTGTAGATCTCGGGGTGGAACTGCTGCTCGGTGCGCGTGTGGCAGTAGGGGCAGTTGTCCCCCGCCTCGCAGTTGCCGGGCTCCCCCCACTCCTCGCCGTGCTTCACGCTGGGACAGGGCGTGCTGCGGTACTTGTACTTGCGCGGGGAACGCCGCTTGTCCTGCGACACAACACACGCTACATCACTATCTATACTCTAAACTAAATACATTGATTTACTAAATGTTTCTAGCCAATATAATAGAACAAGATTTTTGCAACATACTGACTGTAATTGTATAGTGAATACTACATAGTACAGTTGTAAGAGGTGTAAGTGTGTGCACTCACTTTGCTATTGTGGTACTGGGGACAGGCGTAGCCCTGTCTGCACAGGCGGGGAGGTCTCTTGCAAGGCTCCGTCTTGTACGAGGATAGGACGTAATTCGTGTCTGGAAACAGAAAACAATGTTAACTTTCTACCACAATCTCAATATGATGAACCAAAGAAGACTAGACTAATTGGATCAGACAGGTCACAAATGCCAAATAACAACTGCTAGGATAACACACACATTTACAAGTAAATAGAATAAAACCTAGTCAACATCTCTACATCAGAATAATTTATAAATATTGTTTTTGGTGTAGGACTGACAGGCAATAACCTCATCATAGACCACAACTAAAAACACCTAAAGCATCTTTACAGGTGAGCCCAATAGTCTAGGTAGATTACAGTAGTCAAATTAAATCTATAAAATAGGATAAGATTTATAAATGGTGAAATGAGTCAATGTCATGATTAAATAATATAACATATCAGATTTATAACTAACCTTGCCATTTAGGATCTTCATTCATTAAATTTCTTTCCCTATCTAGGGCGTTGGGGGCGCTGTTCTCATCCGTACCGTCCGTATTCTCCAACGCCTGCAATTCCCTTACGTCTAACACTGGTGGTCTTAAGTCAGGAGCCCCATGCGCAAAGGCACAGTGCGCTCCGTTCTTCGTACAGAGGCCCCTAGCGTCCGTATCGTGGACGCACATGCACGTTTTGTAGTAGCGCAAGTGATACCTACGTTCTGTGTCACCCGCTGTCCTATGTAAGTAGGGACATCTGAAAGGAAACCAGGGGCTAAATTAAGGATTTTGATAGAAAGAAATAACAACAACAAGTGTTATGCACACTCAATAAAAGGGAATGTAGTCAGAGGCTTGAGAATCCATCTCTAATATTTCAAAGACATGTTACATATAGACCACTTAAAGATTGCATTTCACTTGATAGATAGCACTTAATGATTATGTTTGTAAATAAAAACACTTTTATACTTCATTCTTTGGTATATGCCAGACTAGTGAAACTTTAGACCTCTAATGAGACTCCCAAGGTCTTACCCACTAGGCCAGCCCCCTAAAGAAAGAACTCTGAACTTTTTAACTCATGTTGACAATGATAGTAACAAAACAATGTATTGATATTTTGCAGCGCAAGGGTACAAGTGTAAGCCCTTAATATCTGTTTGACCCAGAATACTAGTACCCCTTTTATTTGCAAACAGCTATTTTATTTATAATCACAAAAGAAAATGGTACGTAAAGGTCATCACAAATATGTTGTTTGAACAAATATATTACAATATTATAACTAACTGTTCTAAATTTAAGATTTAACTAATTAGACCTTTATCATACATCCTCATTACAAACCTATTGAAAAAATATATGAGAAATTGGTAACTGTTCTAAATTTAAGATTTATAAACTATTAGACCTTTATCATACATCCTATAAGTACCAAACTTTAAAAAAAGAAACAAACAAATACATCATCATCACAAACATGACATGTTTGTGATGATGATGTTTTCAATTATTCCATCATACACACATACACATTGTGTGTACCTATGATTGATGGAATAATTGAATAAAATAGCAAATATAAAAAAATGTGTGTACCTATCATAATATATGACGAAAACGCATGAAAACATTTCACTATTATGTCATAATTATCACAGCGTTTGATAACAAGCTTATCATTGACTAAGTGTTCATTTATTAAAATTTAAATAATATGTTGATAAAAACATAAACAAAATATTTGCAGCATGTAATTTATCAAGTTTAAAAATAATGCTTGTCGTTTATTAGACCAATTAAGATCTATTCAAATACAAAGTTTTATCATAATTGGATTACGTTCAAAAAACACTAAACACAAAGAACATAAAATGGATTCTAACTATTTCTATTTATAACAAAGAATTTGTAATATATTGCTAGTTACTGAATAATATCTGACTCAGTTTAATACTTTTTCTTTATACTTTACCTAAACAATTTTGTTTATTTGATAAAAAACCAAAATACATAATAACAAATTGAGTGAAAACAAAGAACAAAAGAATGCATAACCCAGATAAATCAAATAGGTCACTGAATGGTTTCAATACTATACACGTAACCAACCGTTTAGATTTGGTCGGGTTATAATTTAGTAAACAAAATAAGCCCATTGGAATTCAGCAAAATAAACTCGAAAGTAATGCTAAAAATACGAGTTGCCACTAAATTCACTCGAATGCTATGCAAAAACGAACTAGAGCTATAATTTTCCATCGAAAAAGTAAAGAAAACAGCAATTATGTGTATGTTCAGAACAATAACTATGTAGTACTCACTCGTCTCCATCCTCACAAATTCCTGAAGTTTCATTATATTTGGTACAATAGTTATCTGCGCTATAATTGAAAGTACCATCTCTCTTTCTTACTGGTCTTCTTCTTCTTTGATTATTAAAATGCCAGTGAAAACACGTAAATGGCCTATGTTGTGTACATTTATGTTGAAGGAATGATGGGCATTGCTCTACTCTGAATTCTTTCAAATATCTGCAAAACAATAAGAAAAACCACCATGAATTACACCTCATTCGATTCCACTTTAAACACACTTTCCACTAATAATGATAAAACTTAGTATTTTAATACACACTTGTAATGATTTGGTTTTTCTGTTTGTGCTGTCAACAAAGGCTTCGATTCCGACGGCATTTTGGTTGGTCGACAACTGCGTCGCTCACAGCGCGCAGGGCACGCTGTCTACTACTAATTATTATTCAATTACAATCACGTGAGATTCGTTCTATTCATAAATTAATTTCACTAAGTAAATGCACTTAAATAACATAAAACTTGATAAAATCTTTGAAACATCTCAAAATAATCGGCCTTGAACTTAAATTCTTTCCGATTCCACAAACACTGCTCAAACAAAATGGGTACAGAAAAAAAATGTGTCATTCATTCATCGCTACTGTCACGTAGTGTTTTCTCTTGGTCTCGCTCTACGATTACAGAAAATTGCTTAGAGAAAAAGAGATATAACATTGTGTATGATTTTCACTATAATTTAATACCATTCTAAAATAAACAACTTTACTACGATCCTCCGTTTATGTACAATTTGTTTCTGATAGAAATATGTTACATACACAATAATTAATGTTTTATCTGTTATTTTATTAATTTTATTTGACTTTAGAATGCTTTATCTCTCAATTAATAATATAAGATTATATTCAACAAAATAGATAAAACGATTTTTTGACAAGTTCAGTTGGTAAATGTGTATAATTTATATGAACGTATAAAACAAAATATATGTTATTGATTTATCAAATAATATTCTACGAAGTGATATGGTACACACTGTATACATTAATAAATGTGTATCAGTTAGAGTAATTTATATTTCATTAGTTAAGATTCCTAATATTCTTATAATAAGTTAAATTTCGGTATTATTTTTTATATGATTATAAACGTTAAAGAATTGAAAAGAACACCTACTATAATATATTTTTTAGTCTGCACGACTAAGTACGCTTATCGAAGTTTTCAGAAGGATGTTGAACATTATACATTTGATTCGTCGTATTTGGCTAATCAAAGTCTATATTATTTCAACAGTCAGCCAAAAACAACGTGATGATTGGAAACCCATCGCTATTGACCAACGCTATGACCATTTCCATCCAAACATCACCAAATGCATGGTAGTGGATTTTTAGTACTTTTTACATAAATCGCAAAAGTCATTTAGAACGTATAACATTTATTAATATATTTTTTTTATAATAATACTGTTCAAACGTTTAACCTGGTATTAATGATCTACACTCGACCAATAGCAGCGAAGTTTCATTTTTCCATATTGACCAATGACAGGCCGAGTTTAGTTGTCCAATGATATGTCTAGGAGAAGTGAAATTTCATCCAATCACATCACATTTCAATAGCGTCATCTGTAGCCCGCCATTCTCCGGACGCCATCTTGTTTGTTCTCATATGATCGTTGTTGTGAGAGTCCTCTAAGGAATTTTGTGATTTTGTCGTAAATTGTTCAAATAACAGTACAAGGTTAGTAAAATTATATTAATGAATTGATGTTAAGTACTTTTATGTATAATTCGTCCTAATTCACGTATAGTTTTGTTAGTTTGATGCAAATGTGCAAGATGCATTATCTTATACTGTAGGTAGCATTGTTATTAAACATCTTGTATTTTTTCCAGGTAAAAATGGCACGTACGAAGCAAACAGCTCGTAAATCCACGGGAGGAAAAGCGCCCCGTAAACAGCTGGCTACCAAAGCCGCTCGTAAATCAGCCCCCAGCACTGGTGGAGTCAAGAAACCCCATCGTTACCGTCCCGGAACAGTCGCCCTGAGAGAAATCCGTCGTTACCAGAAGTCGACTGAGTTGTTGATCCGTAAACTGCCGTTCCAACGGTTGGTGAGAGAAATTGCTCAAGATTTCAAGACCGACCTTCGTTTCCAGTCAGCTGCCATCGGCGCCCTGCAGGTACTTGCGACATAATTTCTTATGATGACACATCATTGACACATGTGCCTATTTGAGGAAATTGAATCTCTGACATTGTTTATTTATGTGACCCAATTATTCATTGCAGGAAGCCAGTGAAGCATACTTGGTGGGTTTGTTCGAAGACACTAACCTGTGCGCCATCCACGCCAAGCGTGTGACTATTATGCCTAAGGACATCCAGTTGGCCAGACGAATCCGTGGAGAGCGTGCTTAAATGAACCTAGTTGTAATCATAATTTTAAATGTATCTCGGTTAGTTTGTAATTTCCATAAATATTCAAAACAGATTCTTGTAATGTCTTAACTCGTATTACTTCTAATGTTTTTGGTAAGTTAAGAATCCAGAACTGATTTTCTCTTTATAATTTATATTGTGTAAGTTAGCTACTTCAGGATGATTCAGAATTTAAGAGTTGGCTTAATATATTTTGACAGAAAATCGAGATTGTGGACTTGAGTGCATGGGTTTAGTTAGAAATTTAGCAGTGTTTAGGCATAGGATGTAAGGCCAGACATTGTAACACTTGTCTAAAGAGTAACATTATGCACTGTATTGGTATGTGTCAAGAATTTTTTGGTGTTAATAAAGTACTACATTAGAAGTACAAATAACTTTGTATTATTTTCATTAAACCTTAAATCAATTTTACAAATTTTAGGCTTCTGCTTCTCTACTGACAACTTCACACCATTGAACTGCTATTCAACTACTACTAAAGGCATTAGTGGAATTGGGACCCCAAATCTCACTAACATGCATTATTTTTGTGCTGTCAATTATTACACTAAACATGAACATGATTGTCTTCAAATAGAGATCATGGGTCCCCATTTGTTTCAATCCTGATAAATAACTTTTGCTTATTGACATTCTATGGTGGTTATAAGTAATTGTTACAAATTTAATTGGACAAATGGGGATCCAGGATCTCTGCCTACCCCTCTACAGGGAATCAGGCGTGATATGTATGTATGTAACAAATTCTAAATACTGAAAATAAGTAATTACATTTTTGGGTGTGTTCTTATTAGGAAAACATACAATTTAGGCTCTTCTCTCAAAGTATAGTTAGGTGTTTGTACATAGGCAAATGCAGTAAATGATATACGTTATAAAGCGTTTCAGATACTGATTATTTGAAAGAATCCTTAGTGGGAGTCCTAATAACTCTTCTTTTCTTTTTTTTATCTTGCAATGGGAAATACTTCTAAAAGTCATTGTCTTTTAGCAAGATGCCACCCAAGAATATCACCATAATAAACTATTGTAGTTATACTAAAGATGAAGGTTAATGTAGTCTAATATGTTATCACACATTTTATTCTAACTTATCTTTGTTCTATATCATAAACCTTTTATAATAAGTAGAGGATATATAAATGAATATTCATACTTTGATGCCTTCTGGGTTGTTAGTCCGTAGTTAGACCTCAGACACAATTATATAGTTATATCTCATATACCTTGAATATAAGTTTTTTTTTTATTCTATGACCCCTCAGCCCTAAAAATACCATTTACTCCTATTGTACTTTGTTGCCTTTAACAATATGGAGGAAAAATGTACTTAGTAACTATACTTATTAGATACCAGACGAAGATTAATCAATTTCCATTTAATACTGTAATAGATAAATTGCCCTTTTTCTGTAAACTGTAAAATAAATATGGTATTGCCTTGTAAAATAAAAAAACTCATTGACTAGCATTTCAATTACTCTATTTTTACAATGCTTTTTTGAACTACAATTAACAAATTACTTACAATAAATAACAATATTTATTACACTATTTACAAACTATCATCTTGGTTATTAGCTTGCTCTTTCTTCAGCTTTTCTTCCTGTTCCAATTCTCTTAACCTCGCTTCAATATCATCAACACTTAAGCCATTTTCTTTGTTATACTTGTACACTAAGAGCAACTGTTCTTTTTCTAGCCCCTGAACTCTATCATACAACGTCTTTCCCATTTCAGCATCAATATCATTCTCCTCCCTAAGTACACAGAAATAAAGTAAAAATGCAGATATGCTAGCCAGTATGGAGTAGGGCTCATACCATGGTGCATCAGATTTTGGAATAAATATAGTCTGTTTAGCGAACTTTTGACCTGCTGGACTAGTTGAAAATTTTATAGGCTGGTTATCTGGGTCTTCCTTATTGTTAAACCTTAATGTGCTTGTAGTAAAATTTCGTTTTGGTAGTCTGGACAGACCATACCTGGAATCAATTTGTTAGTTTTTATAATATAAATGAAAGAATCGTAAAGGAACAGAATATTTAAGTTAAAAGTGTCTTATAATGATAACAAGTACAATAAAAATAGTAATTTGAACACCTAAGTAGGCAATTAGAAAATTATGCGGCAATTATGTTTTCAAGATGTACGTGACTAATAATAGAAAACTGCCTACATTTCAAACAACGCAAAAGAAGCAAACCCATGTAGATATTCTTTATAATTTACTAAAATAAGCGATATAATGAAAGAAAGAGGTTATATTTCTTTAAAACTTTAAAATAATCAAAACAAACTCACCGTAACATTCCTACACGTTTACAAATGATCATTTTACTTTAATCGATTCAGATATTTATTAATTACTTGCTGAATAATACAAAAATATGTATATTGCAAAACAATTTAATTTCCTGTAAAAATTTTTGTTTGTTGTGAGTGGTACATGACTGACAATGAAGTGACAGAGGAATTTCAACCTTGCGGAGGGAATGTGTTTCTTTTTGAAACTTTCATTGGTTTTCAAACTTTTCAAATACAATAATAAAAAAGCATTTTAGAGATCCCGCCACATAAATTGGCAGTAGCCAAACTTGGAACTAAATTTGACGTTTCCGCCATTGCGTGTTATTTTGTATGAAAGGTAAATTTAGTATTACCAGCATTGTGTTTTTTGCCCACTCTATGTAATTTTTATGTTTGTTAAGGGTGATTATAATAAATTGATTTCCGGAGTTTCTTGTCAGTTCTTCTCCAAGCTAGGGTCTCCGCTGATCTAACCTCGGTAAAAAATATGTAAAGACAATGCTCAGTGCCATGTTTGAAATAGTTTTTTTAATTTATACTTAGATCATAAGGTAACTTTCAAAGAGAGCTTGTGATATTTATAATTTTGAATATATTATGGCAGATGGAGGCGTCGCCGCAGTTGCATAATTCACTGTTGCCAGTAAACACGCCAAAACTAGCAATCACTGTGCCATACGGCTCGATACATTATAGGTTTCATTTGTAACGGTCTTTGGTTGCAGAGCTATAAAATCAAATAAAACAAATTAATATATCAAAGTCAAAAGTCAAATATTTTTATTCAAAATAGGCCCTATCACAAGCTCTTATTGAAAGTTATCTTATGATCTAAGAATAACAACAATAAAGATTATTATTTTTATAATTAACAAACATAAAGATTACAAAGAAAGTGAGCAGTGTGCCAGTTTTTCCTTAACAATAATTATGATCCATATGGATACGTTTAACACCTAACATTTCATAGTCATCACTATCGCTGTTGACGTCGATATCGCTTTCTGTATCTGAGTCTGTGTCGCTGTCACTAGCAGTAGAAATTATAAAGTTTGCCAACAATATCGTCACGAAAATCTGAGATGCAAGAGTGGCTAAGAAGCAAAAATCTTTATTTTGAGGGTAGCTGGACAAAGCCACTTTTTACCGTTTACCACGTTAGGCGATAGGGATCATAATTATTGTTAAGGAAAAACTGGCACACTGCTCCATTTCTTTGTAATCTTTATGTTTGTTAATTATAAAAATAATAATCTTTATTGTTGTTATACTTAGATCATAAGATAACATTCAAAGAGAGCTTGTGATAGGGCCTATTTTAAATAAACATATTTTGACTTTGATATATTAATTTGTTTTATTTGAGTTTATAGCTCTGCAACCAAAGACCGTTACAAATGAAACCTATAATGTATCGAGCCGTATGGCACAGTGAGTGCTAGTTTTGGCGTGTTTACTGGTAACACTGAATTACGCGACTGTGGCGACGCCCCCAACTGCCAATTTATATGGCGCGATCTCTAATTAAGTATTCTTCTTCAAAGACGCTGTCATTTCGAGAGAATATCGCAGGGCGTTCTTAATCCTGAAAAGTACGATGAAAACAAGATTTGATTTCCTAATTTAGTACGCTGTATGTGTAAGGGCGGCTACTTAATAATATTTTTATAATATTTGAGTGCGTGTCGTAGTCTCGAAAAATTTGGATACAATAAAACGATCCATTTAACAATATTTTGACACAATTACGAAAGTTAGTAAATCTAATTTAAGACATACTGATAAGATCACCTACACTATTTTCTTAATTATATTTACCTGACAAAGTCTTCGCCCACATCCGGTTCAGCCAATAGTCTCTGTTTTTCAGCCAACGCACTTTCTTTCCTCTGATTGGCTTCAAGCACTCGTTGCTCATACTGAACGGAAGGAAGATCTTCCTGATCTTCGGGTATTTTGGGTATTTCTGGCCTGGGCTTGGTCAGGAGAGCCCAGATATCATATTCATTGGATAGGTTATGAATTGAGTCAATCAGACCATTACGGAGTTGCCATACTTGAGTGATGCCTTCGTTCTGGTGAAATTTATTTATAAGGAACTTTAGTATGTATGTATGTACAGGTAAAAGTTAAGAATTTTATGTTATATCACCAGTTGCTTTCTTCATTGTCAGTAAAAGGTCTAAGGGACTAGAATTCGCGATTTCCCGTAACGTCGAATGAATGTATTACATCATCAAATCCTGGCATACTACTTATTTCTCTTCATTTATGTTGTCATGTAAAACTATGTATATTCTTGTATAACATGTTATGGAAGAATAACATTAGATGTATTTTTAACCGAAATGATGTGTGAAAAAATTATATAATACACATCTTTAAATCCCTTACGACAGGATCCTGGGAGTGATTATAATCACAATCAATATTTATTGGCGTGAATAATAATAATAAGTCGACTAAAATTAATCGGTTGCGAGTCCACCTACGCAATTGCTGATTAAAATTAATAATTGCTGATTAAGTTAATGTGACTTTTATGTTTAGAAAACCTTACCAATTGCATCTTCAAATCATCATGTTCTTTATTGTAAGCTTCCAATTGTTCAGTGCGTGCTTTGAGCTCTATTTTCTGCACCTCAATTTTCCCTTTCATTGCATCTATTTTCTTATTAATAGTATCTTTCTCTAAAGCCATCTTGTCTAGATGTAGTAGACAGTCACGTAGCGATCGTTTCAAATAGTTTAACGTTGAATCGGCTGAAAAATGTTTTTTACTCTTTAAGTGTTCTATCGAAAGCGTTTTTTATCCCCATTGCAAAGCATATGTGGACATCCAGAGTTTAGTAACAGATGTACAGAACAAATAGAACCCGAAAAACTTGGGCTGAATTTAGCTTGACTTTTGGGGAAAACATTGCAAAATATTTAGGAATGTTGATGCCATTCGTACATATTTAAAAACATTGTCGGGCAATATACAACGTCGTTTCTTAATAGACTGTAGTACTTACTGTTAGAAGTACAGCGGCGATTGTTATTGTACTGTCTATTAAAGTTTTATGCAAGACGTATACTTACTTTCACGTTTTTCCTTTAGCCTCGCTTCTTTATCCTGTTCTTGTAATTTAATTTGTTCTATGGTTGATCCGACGGAGTTATCCATTGTAGATAATTTCTTTTAGAGATCAATTTTGTCTTAATTAAATTAGTCTTTGCCGCCAATTTATAGTTTTATTATATGACTTGGGTAAATAGTATTATGCCATGATAGCTTTGGCGATTATGAGGTTTTTTATTGGGATACAACTACTGAATTTATAATGAAGACACATATCTAGATGTGCTACATGTACAACAAAATGTATTTATAATCCAAACGAAAATATAAAATTTTGCATACATCGAATCACATTTGGTTGCTAAGAAGCGGTTGAATTTTGTTATCATAGCAACCAGTTTTTATTTAATATCAAACGTTTCGCAAACAGTATATTTCTTTTTATGATTAAACTATAAAAAAGAGGAAAAGAAGATGATCCAGCCAAACGAAGATGGATATATCACAGTTAGATGGCCTAGTAAGAAAATCCCCCATGGGGGTGTATTCCATTCGAAAATTGCCAATACTTCAGCGGAGACCCAGAAATATTTGAAAGGTAAGACACAAGGACGTCATGCTGCACTTTTTCCTCCTAGTTCAAGACACGTAGCGACACATTGCGAAAGTTAGTTTCTGAATAGCCAATAGCGACTGTGAATCGCGACACATAATAATATTTTCAACGAGATATTTCACAAATGCGACCACCAGGTCTTAAAACTTGTACAGACGCTAATTGGCTTATCAATTTTTCCATTCCTCAGGATACTACAGGATAACCAAAATAAATCTGACAATAAAACAAATACTTTCTCTACCTGCATATAACCGTTGCGGGGTATTCGAGAGTTCACTTTTGCGGTAAGCTAAGATTCAATCGAATAGTATTATGACTCTTGTTATCTTTGCTAGTTCTCCTGGAAGAGACGAAGTTGTCGATAATGCAACGCCAGAAGGACAGATGGGAAAGTCGTCTCCGAGAACCGAACCCTGAGCCGAGGCCGGTGAAGCAGCCTACCTACAACATCGTGAGGCCTAGGACGTCTAAGCGGAGGTCCTATAACACTATCCGGGCGTCGGGGGCTTATGATGCAGAGGAGTAAGGAAACTAATGCATATTGTAGCTTGATATGAAAAAAATACGTACATAATTTACAGTCGCTAACGGTGAGTGAAAATATCGTGAGGAAACCTGCCTTTCCTTTTGGATAGGTAATAGTCAGTGCCTATATACGGCGATACGGTTCACTACCTATCACGTTGGGTGCTGTCTTTCTAGTGATGCGCGGGCTTCGAATGACCCATACCTAACATGCCTTCGAAATTTCGGAGATGGGCATTCAAGCCTCTGACTTTCCCGCCATAATAAAAAAGGGAGTGTGTATACACAAGTCGTGAAGCGTATGTATGTATGTAAGCGTATGTTATATGAAAAAAAGCGTAATTAAAATGGTAACGTTCTACCGGTGCATATCGTAGAAGGCATTAGGCATACTGGGCGTATTTTTATCCCTGTTTGGAAGTTGATATTCGGTTTGGAATTACTTAATTGCTGGAGTAATCCCATCACAAATTAAATTATATGCCTGAAGTTATGAACGTTGTTTTTCCGTTTTTTTCAAACATTAACTACCACACAAGCGTTAATGGTTGTGAACGCGTATGTCTTTGTCTTTTTGTCTTTAGTAAATTACTATTTCCCCAAATGCTTAGTTCACCATTTCGTCCTTCTAGTAATTTTATTTCTTCGTCTAGCTTCTGCCCCCAGAAGCGAGGTCAGGATCGGGACAAGCTGAAGTTCCGTCTGCAGAACATCATGGCGTTTGGCGACTCCATCTCGCCACGACTGCCCAAGGTCATTAAGGAGACGAAACTGGAGCTGCCCTCGCCCAATTATATGAAGAATGAATGTGGGTATACTGTAGTTCTAATTAGAGATACTTATTTTGATTGATGGTAGAAATTTGAGTAGTTTAGGGGAAATCGAATTGTAGGTACATGTCTATGGCGTGGCATTCCGTATACACACAGTCAACTAGTCAAAGGGGGCTGGCAGTGTATCCGTACCTCTTTTGTTCGTGTTAAAAATGTGTTTGTATTATGCAAAATGTAGGTTCGATTGTCACCGAAGTATATTATCGGTACTAATAGATATCAAATTTGTCGTTTAATTCTAAATATGCAATGAATGTCTAGGCGGTTGTTGATAATCTTCTTATTCTTCTAAGGTTCGTCATCGTCAATTTAGGTACTGATCACCTGATATCATAACACTCGGAATTGCCAAAAAGCTTGGTAATATCGATACGTACTTAAGGGTTTGTCGGAATATCAGCGTTGGCAGTGGCAATTTCACATAATCAACATTAGCCGAGACAAATCCTATTCACACTTGTGCGGGGTTGCCATGTGCGCTTGGTTCCATAAATGTAAATTATTGTATAATTAATTCTTTTCTGTATTTGTGCATATGCTGCGTCTAGTGTGAATAAAAGGAATTTTATTTTATACAGTTTTTACTCAAGTCTCTTGACTATTTCTTTGAGATCACCAGCTCATTAACTGTATATCTGTGTCCCAGTGCTGACCCAGATTCGTGAGCGAGTGGATTGGCTAGCAGAGATGGAGGAGCTGGGCCAGGCGAGCCCCCACCGCGAGGTCATCAAGGACCAGATCGCCGCCAAGATCAAGGAGCTGGACGAGTTGGGGCTGGACCTCGACTGCGATACTGGTGAGGCCATGTGAAGAGTGGTTGGAGATGGTAAAGAGATAGTAGAAACAACGAGATCTTTTAATAATTGCAATAAGATCAGGTATAAAACAGCTAAAAGGCAAACTCGTTGCGATTTAAGCGTTGAAAATAGAAACATTTGGATAATTGTGGACTGAAATAATTTAGTATTTTATTTCTTTATTTTACTATGAAGTGTAAAGACGAAATGAAGGTTACGAAAGTAATTTTTAGAGCAAAGATTTATGGTAGGGATGCACGGGTACAGATCCAATTGCAGACATTTCTTCTTAAGGCGGGTGCTCGTAGCGTAAAGATCAGGTTAAGATTGATAGGCAAGAGAATTTTGAAATGGGAATTAGGCGCGTGAATATATGTATAAGTATAGTTGTACAATCCGTAATCATAATGAAACGAACTTAGCTTATTTGACTTCTGATTTCCTGATGCAGGGCGTTCATCAGCCTCGGGCCTAGGGAATCTTGAGGACATCTGTCTCGGCAAGACGAGCGCACACAAGTCTAAAGCATCGTCAGGTAAAAATAATTGTTTTAACGTATATCTACAGTCACGTCCTCAATACACATGCTACAATTATAGTTTGTTACAGAAGACAATAACCGTTCCAAAGAAAATAGTGCTGAAAGGACATGATGTTGATTTGGCCATGGCCATGAATTCTGTCATAGAAAATTGTCTACATTTCTATCACGGTGAGGGAACACGTTAAGGCTTCTTTAAGTATATCGAATATGACTCTCAACTGTTTGCATTGAGCAGTCAGTCTGGTGAAAAGATGTGGCATATAAAATTACGATTACCAACACTCGAACACTTATTACAAGTCGGTATATGAAATAGCATGCTAACTAGAAATTTTATAAATTAGTTAACCCTTTACAGCACGTTCCGTGGCCTCTAAATGTTCTCAAAGGTCTACCAAATCAAAGAAGGGCGTCAGATCAATCAGGTCTCTTCAAAATACTAAGGTGGATGAAAAAGAGGAGAGCGTTGATGGGTACAAGGAACTACCCAAGTTGGCCCGCACCCCTAGAAGACGATGCTAGAAGAATCATTTGTATAAGTCTTAAAAAGATTGCAGACTGATCCAAAGGTTTTTGTAATATTTTTGTAGTTAAATATAAAGCAAAAATAAGTTTAGTAAATTCTAGTCTCTATTGTTTTGCGTGTTGTGACGATTAATAAATTGTGGTGTGTGAAAGTATTGTCAGTGATTAGTTAGGTATGTTAAAGGAAAATATTTGAATGTCCTGTTCATTTCGAATAGTTAAGGATTTTTGTAAAAATTTAATTGTAATTGTATTGGTTGAATAAAGGATATTCAACAATTTTAGTCTTTTTTTGTTCATTCCTTTTTGGTAAGCTTACATAGCACAATGTACAATAAGTTCGGAATAATTGCTAAATTAAATTATTTCTAAGTTCTATTTAATGATACTTAGGTAAATAAATACATAAATCTACGAATGCTTATTCTATGACTACAACTTCGTCATGCTCAATGACATTGGCTTTTCTTTTTTTAGGCCTTTTCTGTTGTTGAGTCTCTGATTTTCTTTCAGCACTCTCTTCACTACTGACAGAAGACATTGATTTCATACTCATTGGTACGTCTATATCAAATGAAGTAAACTTTCTGACAGGCATTTTTAACGTAAAGTCTGTATCTTTACATAGATCCAAGTTAGGCCCAGCTTTGATATAACTTATTGTAGAATAAGCGGTATAATGAAAGTCCTCTATTAAGTACCGTTCCATCAAAAGGTATGCTATGACGTCTTCCGCTAATGTACGTGAGAAGGACGGAGCTTGCCCTTTATGCCTTAGATTAACAGGGCCTTTTAAAAACCATGCATCCAGCAATTTCTGCGCAGTTATTTTATTATCAGATCTATCTGCGTTACTTAAAATTTCAGCAATAGTTCTACAGTGATGTGTTAAATCTATTTCTTTGTTGACTTTACTAAGTCTGGTGCAGCTATCACACATGGAATTGCAGTCCATGGAGCCCCAGTCCTCATCGAAATGTTCAGCAATTAATTGCCTCCTACACGTGTTTCCGTCTAAGCAATATCTAACCATACCATATAAATGCTTCAGATTCCCAACATTTGAAAACACCATTGTGCTGACTTTAAAAATGTCTTGCATTCGATATAGAGTAATACATTCTGCGTACAGTCCGTCTCGTCCCGCTCTGCCACTTTCTTGGTAGTAATTCTCCATAGATTTGCTTATTGTGTGGTGTATGACAAATCGTACGTCAGGTTTGTCTATGCCCATCCCAAAGGCCACAGTTGCGATGATGGCTTGATATTCCTTGTCATGCCACTTTACGTGGGCTTTGCTCCGTACACTAGCATCCAGGTTTGCATGGTAACAGCCTACTTTAAGACCTCGGCTCCAGAGTCCAGTAGTTAGATCCTCACAATCTCTTACACTGTTTGTGTAAATAATACCAGTTAAGTTCTTATACCTGTTTTTGAGTAATTTTTCTAGTATTGTCAGGCATTCGTCTTGTGATGTAGGCTTTTCTATGATTTTGTAAAATAGGTTAGGACGGTTAAAGGTAGATTTAATAACCAAGCAACCAGATATATTGAGTATTTTCTGCACATCAGTCAGAACATGTGCAGTTGCTGTGGCTGTCAATCCTAGTATTGGTACCTTGGGAAACATATTGCTCAGGATACCTAGGAACTTGTAGTCTGGTCTAAAATCGTGTCCCCATTGTGAGCAACAATGGACCTCATCTATAGCTATTCTTTCCAATCTTCCATCTTGAAAACATTTTTGCAAGTGAGCCATGAATCTCTTGCTCTTTGCCAGCCTTTCAGGAGTAACATACAGAAGCTTAATATCTCCATTACCAGTTTTAAGCGCTTTCATAGCGGTATTTACATCTTCTTTGCTACTAGTATTAGAAATGAGCATAGCCGGAATACTCTTTCTGGTTAATGATCTCACTTGATCTTCCATTAATGATATGAGTGGCGAAATGACAATAGTCAACCCTGGCTTAATCAAAGCTGGTAGCTGGTAACACAAACTCTTTCCAGCGCCGGTGGGCATGACCACAATTACGTGATGACCAGATAAAGTGGAGTTTATGGTGCTGAGTTGCTTCGGTCGAAAAGACTGAAGTTTAAATATGTTTTCCAATGTCGCTTGCACATCGTTGGACCACTCGTAAGAAGTACCATCCCAGTCTACCTCAGCTAGTGTGTCAGACTTTATTTTATTCAATAAATTCTTGAGAGAATTCTTTTTTTCTTGAAGTTCCCGCTGTACTTGTCTCCATTTTGCAACTTCAGCGTCGGCTTTCGAGAGTTCGCTTTTAACTTTGTTGATTTCTAATTCTATTTCTTCTACAGTTTTCATTTTAATTTCTTATAAGCATAGTTTCATTCAAAACAAACACAGCAAAACAATAACATCAACAATAAAGGTTAAATATATTTATTTATTACTTGGCCATTATCGTTGTGCTAGTGTCAAGTTTCTTTCGATTCTGGTAAAATAAACAAAACAAAACTCTGATTTATTATTGATTAAATTATCGGTAACAATGGAAACATTGGGCATTAAAACATAGTCACGTTTGACTGTGTTTGAGATGAATCAGGAGATACTATGGTACTTCTCAAGATGGTGTCTACGCTGGAAGAGATTGGGACGTAAGTTTTTTAATGAAAATCAAAAAGTCATAGTCAGCCTACGTGACAACTAGTACAGACGTCAATTACCTATTCATACAAATGTATTCCTACTAAAAACACTGAGACTTAAACGTCTAGCTACCCCAAAAGGGCCTTCAATCATGACATACAACGCATTCGTAAGTACACGTGAGGAATATCCCTAGATAACAATCTTAGTCAATAAGCGTCGTGCAGCGGAAACATTCATTGACCCTCGCCGTCCGAGAGAACATGTTTATCTCGTTGCTTCAGACACTGTGAGTACATGATACTTTATTCCTCACCTAATTTCATTGTCATTTGCTCCGAGACGTAATTTATCGCTAACTAGCTGTCTTTCTTTAACGGTGTGTTCCGTTGAATAGTTAGAATGATGGTTAAAGGTGATTTATGGGGCGCGAGTCGACATACCAGATTTACATAAAAAATAAAAAAATCATCACGCCCGTTTCTGCAAAACAGTTTTGTTTCGATGATAATAGGTCTTTACCTATGAAATTGCCGTTCTGCAGTACTGGCCATTTCAAATCACAATAATTTTTGTTTGACTAAGAATTCTAATTTCAAATTAATTTTATTTTAAAAACATGGAATTCTTTTTCCAAAAGTAGTCATTTGTTTATTGATTAGTGTTACGTTTTCATCGCATTTCAATCTTTTTCGTCATCATGGATACGTTAAAAATTCGAGTAATTATGGAATATGAGTACCGTCGTGGCAGCAACGCGGCACAAGCGGCACGCAACATCAATGACGTTTACGGAGCTAACACTACAAACCAACGCACCGCCTGTTATTGGTTTGCTCGCTTCCGTTCTGGAAATTTCGACCTGAAAAATGAACCTCGTGGTCGTCCGAAGACTTTGGTCGACAATGACGAATTAAAGGTGATTGTGGAAGCTGATGATACACAATCTACGGCGGAATTAGCAGCAGCTTTCGACGTTAGCGTCAGAACAATATTGGTCCATTTGCGTCAAATTGGCAAGGTAAGAAGCTTGACAAATGGGTGCCCCACGAACTCAATGATCGCCAGCGCGAAGTACGCGTCGAGACGTGCCTTGCACTGCTCAACAGACACACAAATGAAGGAATTTTGAACCACATTGTTACCTGCGACGAAAAATGGATTCTATTTGACAACCGCAAGCGGTCAGCAAGTTGGTTGGATCCTGGTTCAGCACCTAAACAGTGCCCTAAACGAAAACTTACCCCTAGAAAAGTGATGGTCACTGTTTGGTGGTCTAGCGCCGGTGTGATTCATCACAGCTTCTTACTAAACGGAGTGAGCATTACTGCAGATGTGTACTGTGAAGAACTGAACACAATGATGGAGAAGCTGGCACATCTCCAACCAGCATTGGTCAATCGCTCGTCTCCGCTGCTCCTGCACGACAACGCGCGACCTCATACTGCACAGCAGACGGTCTCCAAGTTGCAAGAACTGGGGTTGGAAGCTCTCCATCATCCACCGTACTCACCAGACCTTGCGCCTACAGACTTCAATTTTTTCCTGAATTTGGATAACTTCTTGGCGGGAAAAAAAATTAATACCCGAGAGGCAGTACAAAATGCCTTTGAAGAATTTGTTGCCTCCCGTCCAGCTGATTTCTTCAAGAAGGGCATCAATAAACTGCCACTGCGTTGGCAAAGATGCATTGATTGCATGGGTGATTACTTCGATTAATACAATTAAAAAATACATGAAAAAAATTCGTTTAAATTTTTTCATACAAAACGGCAATTTCGTAGGTAAAGACCTAATATTAAATTCGTACACATATAGATTCGAAGGACGTTTTGACTTTCAAAAGCATTATAATAGCTGCCATTCTAAGGGCTTTCTTGGTTGTAAACAATGACTCATTAAAATATGGATTAAATTTAATGTATTGGGCGTTGCATTGGTGTAGCAATCTGGCAACGATATTCTGTATAGAAAATAAATAGGCTCATACTAGCTGAATCTAACAATTCACCTCTTTGGGCTATGTATTTTTGCGTCGTCCTCGTTACTGCATTTCCACTTCTCCCAAACCACTATGATCCTTCTACATCGCATATTAACTAAGTCTATTCATCGCCTAAATTTGGAAAACTCGAAACTTGGAGAATTTATCTACATATCTACACACAAACACTTCACTACCTTAACCGCTTATGGGGTAGATATTAGAAGGTTTGTCTGAACCTTCTCGTATCTATGTCCACTCAAATTATTTATGTTATAAGTAACGTTATTAATAAGAAAATAAGTTTCTTAGTTCAAGCTGCTATTGGCAACGATATTAGCGCTTTAATCCTAGCGCGTGGTGGATCTAAAGGGATAAAATTGAAGAACCTACAGAAGGTCGGTTCTGACAGTTTGTTGGACAGAACTATACAGACTGCTAGATTGGCTGGATTGAATGATGTCACTGTCTCGACAGATCATCCATGGATCGCGCTAGAGGCTTTAAGAAGTAAGTGTGTAAATTAATAGAATTAGTAGCAATAATCTCCAGAATTTTAGCCGTAATGACGTGGGGTGATTTTGTACATTAAGAATGGCATTAGGCGGTTTATTGATTCGGCATTTCATTTTCTGCTATTAATAAGACTACTCCGTAGTTTTATGACCTGAAGAAGGTCACTGGTAGTGGCTGGATAAGGCCCATGATTAATCTATCTACTACTAATCGGCTGATTCATTGATTAATTTGACTCCTGGTACATTATATCAAATATCCCTACATCCTTTACGTGCGGTCAGAAGTCGAGTATCCATCCATACCAATATTGTCGAATAATTTGTTTGATGAAACTCTTTTCTCAACAGGTGGAGCTAAACTTTTAAAACGCAGTGAGGTAACGGCTTCAGATACAGCGCCCTCTATCTGGGGAGCGTTAGAGTTCCTCGCCCACAGACCAGAAGTTGATATTCTGGTCCTTCTGCAAGTAACTTCCCCATTCCTTAAAGCTGATAATCTGAGAAAAGCTTTAGAAACCATAAGGAACGAGCAAGTGGATTGTGTGTTTTCTGTTACAAGGTACATGCTATCTAGCTTCCTTTCAACAGCAATATTTAGTCCCTTTACTCACTTAGCCCGACTTCCTAAGTCAAACTTCCAAACTTGATTTAATTATAATGTATTTATTATCTTTATTTTATTATTATCCAGTGCCTCTTACCTATTTTCCCGTAATGTATGTGACAACCTTAGTCAGGGGTGAATTAAATTTATTAATAGTTTTGCCGATTTTGACCTCAGTTATAATATATTTCAGATGATATTTTAGAATGTTAGTATAAATATGTAATTGTTATTATTTTTTAGAAGTTTCAAGCTAAGATGGAAAGAAAAGAATAAAATAATTCAACCCCTAAATTTCAATATTAACTCAAGGCCTCGTCGTCAGAGTTGGAATGGAGAATTACTTGAAACAGGCGCATTTTATGTAGCACGAAGACCTGTTATAGAAGGTGGAAGATTCCAAAATCTCAAGTAAGAATTTCTTGTCAATTTATGAAGCATCGTGAACACGTTATTTTTACCGAGAGGGATATTTGCACATTTTTGGAATAAGAAATCGTCAACACATATGTCAACGCACACAGTAACTTGAATTCCCTCTTATTAATTGGTTTAAATAGGATTCTTTGTTGTCAAACAATATGTACTACTTCACAAAGGTAATGGTAATGAAGTATATGTTCAGTTCTTGGTAAGTTACCTTACTTTATATTTAGCTTACTTTATTTATATTTAAATAATAATAACGTTTATTTTACAAATACAAAAACATACACGAAGACATATTACAACTTATACATAACACGGATTTGAAAATAAACACACATATAGTTCTTGTGTGTGCCATTGTGACGCAAAAAAGGTCCCGTATCAACTCGGTGTGTTACGAATGGTGGATAATCGTTACGCTGAAATTTTGACGGTACTTATATAATATTGACTATAATATTTTATTGGCATTACATTTATGATGTTATGTTTAAATCTCTACTTATTTAAAGAAATCAATACATAAATTGAATAATTAGAATGAATACTTTATTCGTTAGTGTGATAAGTAAAATTTGACGTATAGGCGTTGTCTAATACTGACAGTCATGTGTGTGATAAAGTTATTGTGACGAAAGTTTGTTTTGTAGGCGTGGAAGGAAACTTTTGCGGTTTATTTAATCCATCGAATAAATGTTAAGATAACCAGTGTGAACTTTTAATCGAGTAATAATTACCCTCAGCCGTCTATAATATAGTGTTTTATTCAATTCAGTTGCAGTTTTGTTGAAGTTTCACAGTTAGAAAGTTTTGAAGTGGATACCCAGTTGGATCTAGAAATTGCCAATGTTTTGTTTCGTGAGAACATTGTGAACTAGATAGAATATGTGCTCTATATGTTACAGAGAAGGGCCTAAGTAAAGGTTATTACTCGTTAATCAATATACGTAAGTATTTCCTTAAAGTTTTACTTTTAAAATCAGTATATTATTAGCATGTTATTAGTACGTATCCGGTTGTACGCACTTGTACTCAACTTGTTTTTGATTTTTCCAGCATGTTATGAGATTTTTTAGTCATTTGTGATTTACGTAATTGGATTGTGTGTTGTTTTTAAACGTTTTCTTGTTATAATCTAAGATAAACTATTTTACAAGTTATAATTATGATTTATATTCATAAATTGCAATAATTAAATTAATATAAATATTTTATTTTAACGTATATTTCATAAAGTACATCCATACAATAGGCTATTTGACACAATTAAAAATATGTTACTAAATGTGGTCATCCTATTAGATAATAATATAAAAAACCATATTTAGCTCTATTTTATCCGAAAATATTTATTGATTTTGCAAAATAAACATAATAAATTCATATATTTTTTGAATTTCTTCCTTCACGAGAACGCTCTGGGATTTGTTACGCCTCGCGTGACGTTACAAGCAAGTAAACATTGTTTATTGTTACGCACTTAGTGTGATTTTATCGTATTCCCATCGATTCTTGTACTATATTTAAAGGTGTTTGAAGCCTCTGTCAGCTAGGATGATAGTGCCCTGTTTCAATTCATCTAAAAATTTGCAGTTTTCTACTACTGTTTACTTGCCTGTGACGTCACGCAGATCATATGGCGTCCGCCATTACAGAAACAGCGTTTTTAGCGCGAATATTGTAATTTAAATTTTAACTCAATATTTTACGGAAAATACTGCGAAATTTGCAGAAATATACATGTGGTGTATTAATGATATACCAACGAATAATTTGAAACAATTTTTCAAAATCGGTCAAATAGCCTATTCATATACCAACTTACCTTATCTCTGTAAAATAGAAAAATGATGTATAATATACTAATCACACTATCTCTTAACACGTTTAATTAAGAGAAAATGATACATAATTAAGTTTTCAACTCTTGAATTTGCAAAATTTATAATAAACAACTTAGTCTTTAAATATATATAAATGTGAAATCATTTTTATGTGAAAACCTGTATACATTACCATAACATAATAAAACTGTATATTTTAAATTTAAGAACAAAAATAATATAAGTACTTATGTGTGTATGACATCATTAATGCAAAATTTGTCATATTGGCATTCCACACAGTTTTATTTGCTTATGAATAGCCATTGATTAAGAAGTCTGGTTTAAATGGAAATTTGCTATAGGCATTTTATTACACTGTGTAATAATACCTGAATCATTTACTAAAATGTATACACCTGTATAAATATAGAAGGAAAGAAAATGATGACATATTTCAATACTAATTACATGCCAGACTTATATGCAAATAATTATAAGTATACTTACCCAATATATGATCAATCAGTAATTAAATGATTTTTGTTAAAGAACCTTTACTATCTATCTTATAGTTGTACGTACCTACAGAATTTATTTACAAATGTAAAGCTTGTATACCTCATATTAAAAAAAACTTACTATAAAATAAGGAGAGGTATTCTCTTACTGATATTAATATTAAAACTTATTCTATTTTAATTGATATACTAATATTCTGTTTTATTAAAAAAAAAGACCTCTTAGTACATTTCTTAAATATTCTAGACATTTCAAGCTATGGGCGATCCGGACACTTTGGCCTACGAAGACTTGGAAAAGACAGATGTGATCACAGTAGAACTAGTGCCAGAACGTAAGGGCTTAATCCTGAAGCATTGCGAATATTACGTCAGTTCCCGGAGACATGGTACCACAGTTACGAGGCGGTACAAGGACTTCATTCAGTTATATGATGTGTTGACAGCTAAATATCCTTACAGGTGAGTTATAATCTATTTTCATGTCAAGTATTTATACAGAATAATACACAGTATAAAGGTATTTATATCTTTATTAATTTATTGTAATACGACCCGGTCTCATATAGTAAATAAAATGCGTATAAATCACAAGGGTTTCAAAGGAACTAAATACATATATGTATATTACTTTATCTCAGACTAGCATTATATACATATAACAACAGATATTCTATGTGGGGTAATCATAGGTTTTAGGAATATATAGGGTCCCCATTTTATTTATCAAGTAAGGCAATGTATAAGAAGGATGTACTTATTAATAACATACACATGTACTCATGTCTCTTAATACCTTTTGGAGTGAACAAATACATTCTCAAATATCTACCCCTAGTACCATTTAGTCTCTTCAATATAGAAGAAAAGCAACTATTTTGTATTATCCCAGTCTAGCATATAACTGATTAATCAAATTTAACCTTGCATGTTAAAGTAACATAACACTCTGGGCAATATTAACGATGTTATCACTCAATAATCAAGGTCATTGCAAAATTTTAATCATTTTTGTTGCTGCATGAATTTTTATTACTTACTGGTTTTTTAGAAGCATGTAGTTTTTGCTTCTGAGATTTGAATACAGTTTATAGATGTTGTATCTGAGATGTGAATTTATATATGTTTATCAGTACAGATTATTTTAAATATTAATACCTATAATTAATCACAACATATCATACAGACTACTTTGTCAAATATATTTACACATAATATACACATCTTTTGATTGCCTTTGAGATGAACAACTCACTATAAGACTTATACATTATTATAGATTACTGGTAAAATTATTAAAGGCACCAGGCCATTAGCCAATAGTACCTACTACATATTCCTTTCTACTATTGTTGTTAACTTATTGACACTTCTTTTCTAGGGCAATAAGCCACCTGCCGCCCAAAAGGGTAGTAGTAGGAGGTGGTGGAGTCCGTTTCCTCCAGAAGAGGCGCGCAGCACTCCAGCGCTGGCTGACCCTGGCTGCAAGGCATCCGCAGCTGGCCCATGATGCAGACCTTAGAGCTTTCCTGTGCGAACCTAGACCTAACTTAGAGAAGCCTAGGCATGATGAGTTCATGCTGGCTGGGACGCAGGATGCGGCTAATGTGAGTGTAGTTACACAATGAGTCTATTTTAGGTGTTCTATTGAATAATCGTAATAAAAAATACATTTACGTCGATTCGAAATGCGTCGAATACTACGGTGAGGGAAAACATCGTGAGGAAACCTACTTGTTCCCTGAACAGATAATAGTTAGTGCTTGTAAATGGCAACATGGCTTACTTGTCATATTGAGTACTGTCTATCTGGTTAACACGTGGGTTCGAGGTGGCCATAGAATTACTACACCTGAACCTCTGACTACCCCGCAAGGGTTAATGGTTGTGATCGCGTTTGCCTTTTTTTGTTGTGTTGATTATGTACAAATATACACGTCCTTAAATCCCTTTCGGGGTGGACAGAACTTTGGAGAATTGTTAATGTCTCTTAGGTCACTTTTTTGAATGCATAAAAAGAAAATAAGAATAATACTCTATTGTAATGTAAAATTAGGATAAATTATTATCATTGTTCCTAAAACCAACTTTTTGAATTTCCAGGACACAATGCCAATAGAGAGTCTCCAAGCAGCGTTCGCGACGGAGCATGAGCAGCTGAAGATCCTGCAACTCGGCCTTACCCGGCTCTACTCCATCTTTGAGAAAGGTATTTCTTGTATGGTTTTTTGTTTTCGTGTAAAATGAATAAAGATCGCGAATCTCTTAAAAATATTTTTCTATGAATGGTTTCACTGTTACTATGTTATTTATTCACTGACATATTACCTTGATTAAATTATGCTCATAACAACTCTGTTCTATCCATTCCTTACTTAAAACAATGACTTTCTTATACTTCTTATTAAACACTCGCGAATTGTACTCACGCCGGGTGTAATAAAGGTATCTATATCTTTATTTACTTTTACCGTGACGACCCGGTCTCATATAGTAAATAAAATATTCTTTTACTTGTTATAAATTTAAAATGTTTGTTTCACAGTGGAATCTCGATTAGAAGCCGAACGTTCGGACATAAGAGAGTTGGGAGCGAGCCTCTCATCTCTAGCTACCCCTGTCGCGTCCCCTGCCTTGAGGACTGCCTTAAGGGCGGCTGCTTTGTAAGTTTATCAATTACTAGTGAACCGCTCCGGCTTCGCACGGGTATAAAATATATAGCCTACTCCACTATTTAATGGATGTTTTTATACATATAAACCTTCCTCTTGAATCTCTCTATCTATTAAAAAAAACCGCATCAAAATCTGTTGCGTAGTTTCAAAGATACAAAGGGACATAGGGATAGAGAAAGCAACTTTGTTTTGTACTATGTAGTGATTACTTCATACATACATAAATTCACGCCTCCTCTCCTCTTTTGGATAGGCAGAGACTATCGACTGCCACCTGGAAAGATCCTGACAAATCGATCTTGCTGCAATAACGTCCAATTTTTTTCTCATGCATATTCTTTAGTTCTTTAAGAATGTTTCTAAAAAAAGACAAAACGCGTTCACGACCATTAACCCTTGCGGGGTAGTCAGAGGTTCAGGTTTCCATCTCCGCAATTGCGAAGGTAGTAATTCTATGAAACCTCGAACCCACGTGTTTACATGAGTTTACATAGTGTATAGTAGTTACATGTGTTTACATAGTCAGTACTCAAAGTGACAGGTGATAAGCCCTGTCGTCTTATGCACTGTTCGGGAAACTGGTAGGTTTCCTCACGATGTTTTCCCTCACCGAATAATTCGATGCATTTCGTAAATGTCATTTTATTACGAAAATGTACATAGAAGTTCATTAAACTTCATTTCCATTGGTACATACTCAAGCGGGATTTGAACCCCTGTACCCTCGATACGGAGCCAAGCCCCAAACAACTGAGTTACGTCGCATTTTCTTATTTGCTCTGTATACATATATGTAATATGTATATTTAAACCCATAACTACATATCTCAAAGGCGTGAATAAAGATTAATAATAAATTGTATTATATATTTTGATAATGATAATTACGTGAGTCGAGCCTAAGAAAAAAGGCGATGATTGCATTCTTTTTTGTTCCCAAGTTAGTGTGTGTCTAATAGTTACATATTCTATTATTTATATTTCAGAGTGGCTTCCAAACAGCAGGACAATGGCGATGTTTCCGAACTGACAGAAGATGGCGCTATCAGTAAAATGCTACTCGCTATAGATGCGCTCGAAGGATACAGGTAAATATTGGATTTATTCAGATGTATGGATGGATTTCTTCGGATAAGTTAATAACATATTATCATGTCAATAACATATTGTCATTTAAACTCTTTCGCGGTGAAACCTCGGACACATGCTAATATCTCCGAGGTCACTTTTTTAATTACCAGTGTATAAATATATTTCTTGATTTATAATATATAAGGACAGGGCGTCCTTAGTCCACGTGGCGTCGCTCAGTTCAGAAGGAAGCTAAGTCCATGGGACTGCAGTGGGGAGATCAAAAAGCGATTGCGCAAGATCGCCCACCGTGGAGAAACCTTCTTCGAGCCCTATATCCCTGCTAAGAGATAACAGGAAATAAGTAAAAATTACTTTAGAATGCCCATATATACATGATGATTAAATACATATATGTTAACTTTATAGCATGAGTATCAGGATTGTTAAGTTACCACTGAATAAAGGTATTTCTTTATGATTCCCAGATCTCTGTACTCCCGTTTGACGCACGGTCTGCACGGCGAGAGGGCCGCGGCGGCGTCCTCCAGCCCCGCCACCGCCGCCGCCAGGGCGCTCCGAGACAGGCACCGGTACGCGCTCAAGTGCCAGTTAGAGGTATAACAACCACAAGTTATTTTATTAATTATGTGAAACCGGGTCAAATAACGATAAATTTATAAAGATATGTGATTACCTTTATTTTGATTGGTGATTTGACCCGGTTTCACATAATTAATAAAATGAGTATAAATCGCGAGTGTTTAAAAATAACAACCACAAGTTAACTATAAGTAGAATAGAATAGAAAAAAGTTTATTCACAAACACAACAATACAACACACATTACAAAAAATTTTAAATATAAATAATAATAATATTAGGACATTATTACACCAAATGAACTAGCCCCTTGGTAAGTTCATTTAAGACTTGTGTTAAGGGTACTAGTCAACGTATATTTAACAAATATATAGAGATCCCGCCACATAAGCTGGCAGTAGCCAAACTTGGAACTAAATTTGACATTTCCGCAATTGCGTGTTATTTTGTATGAAAGGTAAATTTAGTATTACCAGCGTTGTGTTTTTTGCCCACTCTTTGTAAGTTTTATGTTTGTTAAGGGTGATTATAATAAATTGATTTCCGGAGTTTCTTGTTAGTTCTTCTCCAAGCTAGGGTCTCCGCTGATCTAACCTCGGTAAAAAATATGTAAAGACAATGCTCAGTGCCATGTTTGAAATAGTTTTTTTAATTTATACTTAGATCATAAGATAACTTTCAAAGAGAGCTTGTGATATTTATAATTTTGAATATATTATGGCAGATGGAGGCGTCGCCGCAGTTGCATAATTCACTGTTGCCAGTAAACACGCCAAAACTAGCAATCACTGTGCCATACGGCTCGATACATTATAGGTTTCATTGTAACGGTCTTTGGTTGCAGAGCTATAAACTCAAATAAAACAAATTAATATATCAAAGTCAAAAGTCAAAATATTTTTAGACCGTTACAAATGAAACCTATAATGTATCGAGCCGTATGGCACAGTGAGTGCTAGTTTTGGCGTGTTTACTGGTAACACTGAATTACGCGACTGTGGCGACGCCCCCAACTGCCAATTTATATGGCGGGATCTCTACATATTAAACATAGATAAATACATATATAGCATATATAATCAACAACCAGACTGGAAAGCAGAAGAAAGCGTAGTTCTTAACTCTGCCTCCACCGAATTGGAAGTATGACGGCTTATACTTGTAAACGTCGTTGCGCCTGGAAAAACCTATAAACATTACTTTAAGAAAAATGATCTTTTTCATAATAATTTTAGGGCCGGCCTAATAAGACATATAACAGTCAGATAGACGCTATATTGAAAAAAGGTGACGTTAGGAGTACTTATAACTGCCGAGAGTGTATGAGAGGATGTGTGAATGTCAATGAAGCGAAAGTGGTCTATCAGGATCGGGACACATGGGGATCCGTGATCTCTGCCTACCCCTCTACAGGGAATCAGGCATCTTTTTCACTATGAAAGCTTTCTTGCTACGGTCATGTCTATGAAACCCGTTTTATGATATTTCAAAAGAATACGAAAATACCTTTTCCGCTATGTATCGTTCAAACAAAAAACCGCGTCCTAAAATACGTAAAGAAAAAGTTTTTTGTCTTGTATCAAAAGTTACGATTTTATCTTTATACATATGCTGCATAACTTTTTATATATACTCCCTTTTTATTGTGGCAGGGTAGTCAAAGGCTTGAGTGCCCATCTCTTTATCATAGATTTCCTCACGTTACGGACTGCAAAATTAGACATAGCAAGTGATACATAATTATTGGTGAATTGAAAGAACGAATTAGAAGAATCTTGCCTCACATTAAACATGCCGTTGACTATTATTCAAGAAATTTAACAATATAGGTCATAGTGAAAACAACTCAAATGCATTCTAAGTAACTTCCCACCCTAAACGAACTCATTAATTCCAGGAAGCAAGAGTGTCCCGTGCCTACGGAGTAGCGGCGCTGGCTTCCCTGCCAGAACTGTTCCATTCCCACGCCGGAGATCACGCTGATATTGCCAAACTATGGGCGCAGTTACACCAAGCTCTTAACACGCAGGTTACTGGGTTGAACTAGTGCCTTATAGTTACGTATATTCACGCCTCTAAGTCCCTAAGAGACTAGATCGCCCCCTGGAATGTTTCTGACAAATCTCTCTAGCTTCAGTCATACCTATTAACCTTCTCTTACATGCTCTTCTGTTGTTCTCTAAGTACACCCGCCTTGAGATGAATGTCTCCGATTTGATACATATATACATATGGATAGTGTTTAAAGGAATATCAGATAATACGAAAATTCACGCCTAAAATACTGAATTGTACACCTAAATAATACTAAATAAACTAGCCACACCAGAATAATACAGTCCCAACCCAAAACTAGCCTCTGCTGTAGGTTAGCTATATTTTGGTCTACATTTTAGTATTTTTGATGTGCATTGAATTATTTACTATAGAATAATTCAATGACAAGCAGACTAATATTTTTAGAGTGATGGTTTTATTCATTTTATAAGTTAACGGGACTTGAACCCTGAACGAGTTAACCCGTGACCACAAACCAAATACAAAGAGGACGAAAACCGTACTTAAAGTATAATGCTCTGTTGAAAAACTAAGGAACATAATTAAAATCCCATCAAAAATACTGAAATGTACACCGAAATATAGCTAAACGCACAACAAAGGTTAGGTTTGGGTTGGCACTGTTTTATTTTGGTATACAATTCAGTATTTTTGGTGTGCATTTTAATATTATTTGATGTTCGTTTAAATACTAGCCTAGTATTAAGGCTGATTGAGCAAAGACTAATATTAAGGCTGATTGAAGAAATATTAATATAACATTTGCAGCGTAAAGAACAGAAGAGCATGTGTGAGAAGGTTAATGGGTGTGAGTGAAGCAAGAGAGATTTGTCAGGATTATTCAAGGTGGCAATAGACAGTCTCTGCATATTTCATTCGGGACGTAAAGGCGTGAATATACGTAGGAAATATCGTTAAGTAACATTGTAATTAGAAAAGATATTTGTAATGTAATTAATTAATATCACGTATTTATAATTTCGAATATTTTTGTAATGTTTTTAAGAATATAACCTAGAATGTAAGATTTGATAACTGATATTTTTAAGTAATAAGCATATTTTATAATTAAGCAATTTTGAATATTTACAAGATCTATTTTTTAACTTAGTTAAGTAATTATAATAATTTAGAAATAATATTGTTATTAGGAATAGTCTTCCAAAAAGTGTCTTGAAATTATTATTCTAGTTTTAAAAATATACATATCACCATAAATTACTCTGCAATTGCGAAGATTGTCATTCAATTCTCTGACTACCCTGTAAGGGATAACAAACGTGATGTGTGTGTATATGTTAGGAATAAAAATTTACAAACTATGCTCAATTTGGAATATCATTTTTGAATTGTAATTTGACTTCCATGAATGAATAAAACAATGCAATTGAATTGACCAACCAATTCATGCAATTGAACCATGAATTGGTTTTTACATTAATGATAATAACAATATTTTCCATACTAGCTGAGACATAGAATGCTATAGTATCTATCGACTCTCCTGGCACATCCAATCATATAACACTAGCGACCCGCTCCGGCTTCGCACGGGTATAAAATATATAGCCAACTCCACTATTTAATGGATGTTATTATACATATAAACCTTCCTCTTGAATCACTCTATCAATTAAAAAAATCCGCATCAAAATCCGTTGCGTAGTTTCAAAAATTTATACTATGTATAATAAATTTATACTTGTAGTTTTATACTATGTAGTGATAAGCACTAGGGTTGACAATCAGATAATGCATCAATACGACCATAAGACTCCTAAGTGAGACAGGATGTTTAGCAGATACTATAGCAGGTATTCGTGGCATAGCTTAAAAAGTGTCTCAACATTCTATGTAAATGTCTTCATAATAGCCCAATAGTAATACTGATAGAGGAGGTTTTATAACTCCAAGGTTCTGTCCACCCAGTGTAAGATGAGAGGATTTGAGTTAGATTTTAAATGTCTTTATAATTAAGTTTGAAATTTTGAATATTATACTAGCTCAATATTAATAATAATTGTAAATGTATGTCTAATCTAAAATTTGTATGTTATACTGTGATAAAGAAATATATCTGGTTTATGTAAATGATGCACTTTTATTTCGTCCCAGTATGATAGATAACCTTGTATTATACAAATTCAGTTCTGCGGGATTCCTTATAATATATTAGATTCCTATATTGACAGCCACCTTTTCTTTTGATATGTATGACGATTTTGAGATGTGTTAGATTTAACGGACTGTAAAATTTGAAATGATCATCATCACCCTGTAGTAATTCACTGTTGGACATAGGCCTCCCCCACACGACGCCACTTCTCCCTGTCAGTGGCCATCCATTCGATGCCGGCCCGGGGGGCACCCCACACTCGTCTTCGAAATGATATATGATGTGAATTATAAAGGTACTATAAGTGCTAAAAGGGAGTGAGGCGTTCTATGTTGTTTAGGAATTATAAACCTATAGATATCGAAACATAGCAGCTGACCATACTACTTTCATAGGAATATCAGATAAGTACTGCCACACTGCCATAAATTCATGTCTTTAATCCCTTTCGGGGTAGAAAGAAACTCAGAGATAAACGATGTCAAAACAGAACATTTGTGACAGGTTCCTAGCCTATTGCCCGATAGATTCTATTTACCCCTAGTCCCTTAATCGTCTCCTACGACATACTGAGCAGAACGGCAGTAAGCATTTTTTTTACGGCCCAGAATAGCACAGGACTATTTAAAATGCATCCACCTACACATTCTTTTCGATCTGGTAATATAACTATGGCACTGTTTGCATTGGAAATAGTATTCGTTATTATAAATACACATACATACATATACATCACACTTGATTTCCTGTAGAGGGTTAGGAAGAGATCACGGATACCCAACTGTCCCGATCCTGACAGCCCACTTTCAGATTATTAACACTCATTTATCTTCTCATACACACTCGGCGGTTATAGCTACTCCTTACGTCACCCTTTTTCAATATAGCGTCTATCTGACTGTATAAAAAATTATTTATAAATAAATTATAAGATAACTATAAATAAAATATTTGAGCCAAATCACTGCCAACAGGGAGAGTGCCCAAGATGCTGGCAGCATTTCCGCGCTGAATGGCTAAACTAATTCTTTGGCCAAAATAAGCCCCAGCCCTTGGGTCCCCGCTGACCTCCTTCAGGCAACCAGACAAATCGTTGAAGAAGGTCACAGTGTCTGGACCCAATGGCCCCATAGTTTCTACCGCAAAAGGGCTGAAGATGTACTCAGGACCCAAATTCGAGTACTTATTCCGCTTCAGTCCTTCTGCGGCAGACGCGACTGATCCAGCCCCGACAGCAGACTTAGAAACGTGAGATGAGGCCAATGCGTCCCACACTAACACCATCCCACTCTTCCAAGGAACGAGCGTGCAACCGTCGGGCCTCTTACCATCGACGCGAAGCAACCCGGACGGTTCCATAATTGACGGGACACGCACGCTGGCAAGACTAGACTAGACTAGAGGCTAGACCGCCACTACGTAAGCAGGAGAGGCCATGGTAACCAGGCCGGTTCACCCGCTCTCCACAGCGACAGCGATGTGGTTCACTGACCCTAGCACCCAACCTCAGCGCCACTGCAAGACAGAACGTGGATCTGTCGAGAAGAGTCCCTATTTTCGCTAAGGGCAACGCATCTATTTTATCTGACTGTTATATGTTTTATTGGGTCGGCCCCTACGTAACCGCCCTTCCACTTAAATACTTCATAAATCATTTTCATAAATACACATTTCGGGAGATTGATAATGATCAATTATAATGGTTTTACACCGTAATAACGTTACGTATAAGTAGTACCATAATAGTGTAAAAGTTGTTTTATGTTTCAATGACATCATTGCACTGACAGGTAAAGTGAATGGCTCAACGAAACATCAAAATCATATGTTTTGTTTGTATCCAGTGAAGGTTTTTATTGTTTATGTAGATTTTAAATGAATAAACAAGTGTTAATTACATTTAAATTGTAGTTAAGATAAGTTGCTAAATTATAGTTGATCTAGTGATTTGTTTCATTCAATAAATGTGGTATAGCCTAAGGATTCTGCGCGTAGATAGTTACGTGTTGTATAGTTAGTTGTGTCTAGTAATTTCAGATATATTATAAGCTTTGCTTTCGTTACAACACGTCGTGTCTTTAGAAGTTGTGGTGAAAATGTCACGTGTGGTCGTCTTTTTGCTGTTCGCTAGTCTCGTGAGTTTGAGTTTCGTAAACTCGGAAACATCTGAGAAGTTTTATTTGGAGAAAGTAAGTTTATATTTTGGAATCTACTTATCTGAAAAGTTGTTTATCTCGGCAAGTTGACATTAATTTCGATGTCCAATACTTGGCTAATAAATTTATCAAGCTAATCAGATTCTTGATTGATTGTTTGATATGAAAAATGTTGTGTAGATATTGGTATTAAGTAATACACCTGTTATGTTGATTCCCAGAATTTTGATAGAATTTTATTTAAGTTTCCAATAAAAAAGATTACCATGCTTTAATGATTTTAAATTTCTAGTAGTAATAAGTATATAATCATAACTATTCTTACATTAGTTTTATGTCAGAATATGTAATGAATTGCCCAACATAAAAAACAAAAACCTTTTGCAACAATTATTAACAATTAATATTAACAAACAATGATCTAATTTATCTAGTAGACAGGTATGAAATGATATAGATATTTTGGTAACAGTTGTTCATTCTATTTAGGATTCCTCAGAACTATTCATAATATTCTTTTATTAAAACTTTTTTTTAT